>JAQGCB010000269.1:0-25599 GCA_034698835.1 Protaphorura tricampata
AAAATACACATACCGGTTCGCTCAAGAAATGAACCCTCATTTTTTAAATAGAATTAAAAATCTGTAAGAATTAACAACAAGTAATTTGAGTTGTGAGCTAAGCATGTCAAATGCCAGCCGTATCCGTAGAGAGAACTTGTGAATTGAAATTATTTGAAAAATATTATACTTGGTTCGATTAACACGAATTCAACTTTTCATTACTCCCTTTTATGAGTTAGATCGTAAACCTGTAAAAGGTGTGGTCTTGAGGTTCAATTATTAATTGCCGGTCACCGGTTAACATTCCTTCGTGCTGGCTGCCGGTCAGGTCGTAAAGTTGATAAATGATGAGTTTTTATGTTCATTGCGGGCAATCAATTACCTATCGATACGAATACATAATGAATTTTGAGAACCTAATTGTTGAGGTATGAGAAGCACCCGATACACTAACTACGCCTTTCCTTCGATTCCATTCTCCCATCCAATTTCCTGGTACAGATTACAGAATGCAATTAAATTTTGACGTGAGAAGCACTTAGGAGATTCATACGGAACTTTTACGGAGCGACTCGAATCAATTTCTTACACCTGGACGTCGGTGCTGACAATGAAAACTGAGAAGTTGTTACGGTACGGAAGTACATACGTACAACAACATTTAATAAAGAGAAGCTTCCAATTGTTCATGACAGAAAGGGAATGGGGGTTTAAATTAAAAGATGCAACAAACTGTCTTACGTTACACGTGTATTACAATTTACAATACAGTTTAAGGTTTTCACAAATTCTCTTTTGAAATTACTTCCCGTTTTTCATTGTTGTGTTTCTTTACAAGGAGTACAACTGATCTTCACAATGAATCATTGGTTTTATGTTACTCGACTTTAGATTATACTACTGTTCAACTCCTCAAGTTCCACCCCTTGATATCCTTCGAATTGGGCGTACACCCATAACATTTCTTTCAAATGAATGCTAGAACCTAAAGTTTTGTTACAGAATTAAATAAAAATATTTCTAGGGAACTCTATTTATCTCCTACGTTGTTTGGAACATTTCCACATAGAACATATTTTTTTATTGTAGATCCAATTCCAAATTAGGCGAATAGATCTACTCGTCGACGAATTTTTCCAAATCATTTGTTGGGATACAAATGAACAATTGGAGAACTTAGTTTGAGAGACACAAAGCCTCCAGTGACGGGGTAAGGCAAAAGGTTAAGTGCCTGGGTTATAAGATTGACCTTATGTATTTGCCTTCTGGTACAAAACAGCGGAAGTTTTTCTTGAGATAATAAAAGGAATGTCATGCTCCCACGAATGTACAGCACAAGAACACAAGAATGCTTCATTTAACCCTTACGGCTTTAAAACAAAATTGAGCTGTCATTCCACTCTCAACGTGTCATTAATCGACAATATTTACAATTAGGATATTTCTTTAAGTTCATGGTTCCCATCCAGCTCCCATGTATTACAGTACCTGTACAGAATACAATTTGCTCTCACACAAGAAGAGTTTCGTAACGGCAGTCGAATTTGGCTTTTGGCACTTCTAAGACATTACAATGTTAACAACGTTTTATATTTTTGCGCGTGTCGGTATAGTATCGGCATATAAACATAGTTCTACGAATTAACCGACTACAAAAGTACCGAACCGTGGGCTTAAATGTATTGTCATGTTCACCAGTCGATTCAATAAGTTGTAATTTAAGAGAATTTGAGTAATGGGCGTCAACAATACAGGGCAAAAGAAACGACAGAAAGCAGGTTGTAGCTGTAGCGGTATTGGAATTTTTATGTTTCATGGGAGAATGATCTTGAATTTGTGACAAAGTCATGTAAGACGGTAATGAACCAGAAGCATAATAATTGTTATGGTTTTGAATGTACACGTGTGTATGTACGTACTTGCAGAAACGGATTCGAAATCTAATCGGTGTGGTTTTTATTGTTGAGGGAATTTTTATGACAACAATACCTCCTTAATTTCAACTGAAGCTGGCAAATATTTGCAGGACATACCACGCACAACATTACTGTGAAATCTGTTTGGGCCTTTGCATTACGATTTCGATTATTATGACTCAAAACCCTCCTGCCTTACTTTCTGCTTCCCTGGACTCTCTAAATATTGGAAACTGACCGACTTTTTTTTATTTCCTTGGTTTTTCTTAAGGAAAACAACCGTATTTGTCATCACTCATTCTTTACTACCACTCAAAATTACCAGACCCGATCTGTACGATTGTGCGTTGTGTGCACTTAAATGGAAAACCAAAACCGCAGCACAGTTATAGCGTAAAACGGCTAGCAGGCTAATTCGAGCATTGGTGAAATTCCAGATTTCAAGTTGCTGTGTCATGCGAGAAATGTCGAAATGTTATTTCAAATCCGCACTATCAGAGTTTCATACAATAAGAACAAAATATTATTCAATTAAATCACTGGAGTCCATTGTAGCAGAAATTAAAGGCCTCAAAAATTAAAAACAGATGTAGTCCCTTAGGTTTAGTGTACATTCTTAAGGCCTTTTCAGGACTCTGTGAAATTGTGGCAATATATAACGTCCCATAATTTGGACATTTAATTTACACCCCAAGATATGACCGTCTTTGTGCATCTTCGCTATAAGACATGTTAAGCATCATTGCGACACTCATTGTACTGATAAAAACCGCAGTGCACCTGTAAAATATTGGTTTGACGACAATATTGAGCGATGCACGTAAAACTGTCCAGGTAGTGTAACCGGTACTTATTGTAGTGTCGAAGTAGAGTTTTGAAGGATCATTATTTCTAACGGACAAAGTTGTAGAGAGTATAATTTTGAAATAGGAAACTGAATTCACCCACATCCGTCCCATCAGCCGTTAAATGATGAAACATCACGTCAAGTCAATTTTTTCTTTCAGCATTTTCTGACTGTGACGAAGTAAATGATAAGAACGGTGAAAAGGGGAACCTTTTGTCATTTGTCTTGCTTCGTAGTCAGACAGCGACCCTTCGTTCCTTCTGTTTGATTTTACTTACGGGGTAGTTCATAACCTCTTAGGACACTGTAGTGACTAAAGACTAACCTGGAGTTTCTTTCTTACTCATCCTGTGTTAAATTCGTTTACCCTAGTCCGATTCGAAAGATTTCTAGCTGCATTCATTGATTCTCTACAAATTGTGTAGCAAATTATGTTTGGCCATAGAAAAGGTGCATGAAGTTGTGAACCACCCTGTATGGAGTAGCGCTGGTACTGCCATGATGCGTAGTGCTTCCATTGTTTTCCTTTTCAGTTTTTTGAGGGTATTTTTGGCATTTGGATAGTGTGACAGGAAATGATTGCCCTTTCTCCATTCGGAATACAGATTGTAATTGTAGCACAAACACGCCATGGAGTCCCCTTTTACACTTTACCCCCCAAGGAAGGAACTGTGAGTCGGGAAGTCATGTCAGCCGGCAAGCACGCAGTGCAAGCGGTCCTATCAATTGATCGGAAAAATAATCAGGACTCAACAATACAAACCAACGCTACCTGAGTTCAATGACAACTCATATTCAGAGAGACACTTATTATAACAGTTCATGTTCATATGAGTCCAACTGTCCAACATGCAATCTGAAGTTATTTGGAATGGTTTAGTTATTTTCACCATTGTCAGCTTAAACAACTTCCTCATTGCCTGGATATTCCCATATGACTGTGGTCAGTTTGGCCGCTCTTCTTCTCATTATGCATAAAGAGAATATAGATTTACTGTCTTTTGAGAGTCCAAATTTTAATGAGAGTGATTCGTGAACCTTCCATCGTGTAGTCTCATAGATTGAGCCAAAATTTTTACATCACTTACTATATGATGTTGACCATTAGGAGTTGTTCCTGGTTAGCAACTTTGGGCATACTCTAATGAAGAGAATCAAGCACATATGTACATGCAGGGTAAAATAAAAAGATTGTCCCACTATTAAAATCCGGGTAGGTAACCAGATGGAGACGGAGATTTCCTATAAATTATTTTCGTGATGTCAACGATAATATTTTCTGACTGATAAAAATTCTGTATTCAGATAGAACCCACTTCCTTTCTTTCCTCACAGTAGTTGTTAAAAGTGTTCTGTAGATTCTGTACGCTGAGTCCCTCATTATAATTCGGGTAGTTTCTCCTGCACTGCAAAATTAAAAACTCAGTTAGTCTAAGCATCCGTCACATTTTACATTATGTACGGTTTTTAAAGATTTCAAAAAATCCTCTAAGTCTTATTTCTATAACAAATCGGTTCACTTTGAAAGAAATCCTATGCATTGATAAATTCAAATTCCCATGCCTGCCAATTACTATCTTAACTGCAAAAATCCATCCACTTCATTCCCAATTTCTTTTCATTAATTCAACTCGAACTCAGTAGTGATGAAACTTTAAAACTCTATCATATAAACCCAGAGAATGCCGATAAAAATCAAAAGGAAGAACCGGTTATTTTTTCGCATTTTTATCACACAAACATTACATTACTACGTACCGTGCAAAACCATGACTGGTCGGACCGGGATACCGGAACTAGTTTGAAAGGGCTAAACCCAAACCTTAACTTTTTTATTCTATATATCACATTTATATTTGATATTTTTATATCCGAGTCATTCATTCATTCATTCAGTCATACTATACATGTTCATGTGTATGAATTCTTCCTGTATCCTTCCCTCTGGCCTGTTATTTTTTTTATTACTTTTACTCTGTGTATTATGTCTGTATTCAATTCTTTTATTTACATTTCATTGCAGGGAGTCGATTGAAAGGGACGCGACCGTCGGACTGGAATTCGGAGTCTACTTTGTCGTGTGGGTCAAAATGTAGGCAGAGGAAAGGGACGGGTGAAAACAACGGTCTTTTCCTCCTGCATTTTCCGGACACCCGGACAATGGATAAAATGCAGTGGAACTTCCACTAATGGATTTGATGGTCTAACCGAAAAACTATATTTTCATATGTACATTCTAAATACAAATACAGCTAGTAATTCACTCTCAGGACGGAGTACCCTTGGTGCATGTACATGTAACCCTATCCTTGATTGTTGTGCCGTGCGTGCGTGTGTGCTTCGGCAATGCAATGCAATGTAATGCAGGATTATCAGTACTTCTACTTCAATCCATGTGCTGGTTGGTTTTATGATGCTTCGACTGCATTTATTATTGTGTACCACCTCGTAAGCCAGTTGTAGTTGGAGTTGTTGTAACGTACATGCTTAGTTGACAAGAGGCATTTGGCAGTCGTCAGTGAGAGGTGACGGTTGTACAATCAAGAGCACTGCTCACTCAAAAGTTTTACTTGGCACGGTAAACTGGATGGACTAGTACAGACGACGGCATGTAAACAATGTAATGTGTTTGTTGTGCACCAGTGAGCTAGTTATCAATATTGATTGAATTTTGGTCTTTACCGAGCTAAGGATTTCTCTGACATACTCAAGGAAGGTGGAATAACTTATTTTGGAAAACTCAAAGTGTATCGACATGAAAACAAAAACAAAAGATGTACAAGAAAATTATGGGAAGAAGTGTTACAAAGTGACTGCAGTTAACCATCAGTAGTTATATCGGAATCGAAACCGAGACACCAGAAGTTCGTTAGTTAATTTTGGAGGGTACAGAAAATTTGACACCGAAATGAAGTCAAACACATACACATTGAACTTGGATGTGCATGTGCAATACACTGCACTGGCCTAAATATTAATTTCCGTCTTCACTTCTTCGGTTTTCCCTTTCCACGTACATGTGCATGTGCATTTGTTCCATAAAAAACTGTTTTATGACAAGACATGAATGAAGTAAGTGTTGTTTTTCCTCCAGGGAAGAAACGGAAATGAAAAAAGAATTTTCGAAACATTTGAATGCATCAACACGTTCTATCCTCATTGTTCTTAAAAACTGCAATGTATAATGTAACTCCTGAAGTTGACTTCCCGTTACACACATTCACAACAATACCCGTGTGGTTTTATGTACGTACGTATTCTCCCCCTTTTTTTAATTGTTCATTCTTTTAGTGGTTACAAAGTTGCTGTTGGAGAACCGAACCGAACTTTGTATGCGTTACATTGAAAAATCCACTCAGTCTATGGTGAACATGTGCCGGAATTCCCACGAGTAATCCAGTGCAGTGGAAAAAAAGTAAAGGTGTGCTTGCATAACAGGGAAACATTATTATGATGTACAAATAATAATTAGTCCATGGAATTTGAACACTAGTGTTGAAAGTGCACTGGAGCTCGTATGTACTTGATCTACCTGTGTGGATTTTTATTTCAAGACCATAATCCCTGAATGAGAGTGTGTGGGTACGTCCTTCACAATTGACATTGACTCAGAAAATTCCCACAAGTGCAATAAAATCTAGGATAATCCGGAATCTAAAACCAACTAATCTACATACATACCATAATTTTGGAAGTCCATAAAAGTGAAGATTTAAATTCAATTGGGAAACCCAATTCCACACGAGGACAGCCGAAGGGCAAAGATAATTGACCCATGAGAAACTAATCTGGACAAAGTGTTAAGACGGAAATTTTTTGGACTGAATTCGACTTTCCGCAGTGAGAGTGATCTGACCATTTTGAGTTTTTGCTCCAGATAAGTTTTCTAAGGATTTCGTGTCAACCGTATAATTGGAGAGATTCTGGTGAAGTGTGATTGTGAGATTGTGACTTCGTTCTTTCTTGGTCACGGACAGACCGGTTTAGAATTTACTATTGCACTGCACACGTGCTGAGCAATTCCTCATATCATTTTGGTCAAATTTATTTGGTCGACATAAATTTGTCTTCATTCATCATCATGTCGGTGGACTCAATCAAAATGTGTGAGAATCAGTCAAGGGGTCCGTATAAGTCTCGAGACTTGTTTGGAATTCAGTTGGAGGTGAGAGGCTACATACATATTTAATTTTCTTATAAAAAGTACAAGTAGGAAAAAAAAAGAGTTTTAAATCATTAATTTAACGCCTGACTGTGCTTGTGCCGTTTTGCTATGATGATATCGCGATACTGAAGTATGCAATCAGTGGGATTATAAATAATAAATCCCATAATTTGTTCGAATTTAACAGCTTAGGTATATTTTTCCTTTTACCTTCCGGTTGTTTGCAATGAACAATTACAATAAGTAATTGTCGATAGTTGTGTTGTAGTTGTACAGTACAGTATGGAGTAATAATAAATAGTAATTTTTTTATACAGAGATATTATTATTTTTTATCAGAATTTCATATCTTGAAAAGGAAGTATGAAATTGGCGACCTGAACAAAAAAGCCTTGTACATTTACTATTAATCAATGGAATCCGTGAAGCACGACTTTACTAATCATGCGTTTACGTTTACATTGAAGAATTTGCATTCGAGTATAAAATGTTTGAGGTTTTATATTGCGACGAAATAAAACTTTGGTTGAGAGTATCAGTACATGGACATTATTGTAATTATGTTGGCGAGGTTGATGAATGCGAACGGCAATACTGTGTGATATGCCAAAAAAAATATGAGAATGAATTCTACATCTGTCAAAGAAAAAGGAAGATGAAAAATTTATAGGAAATGAGTTTGTGGTTTAGTTTTGGTTGTAATGTTAGAAGTTGATTCTTTATAAATGTACAGCGCAATTGAACCAGTTTTTAACACGTTTTTAAGTTTAGACACACCCTTTGGGCCCAAATTGATCCGTACAATCAGTTCTCACTTTTTAGGACTACACCGACATGTTAGCATTGTGAATCAGATGGATTATGGATCTAATCTACGTACCATTTCGTAACAATAATCAAAAGTGAGTGCTAAGAGCCCACGTAAAATCCTACGAATGAAGTGTGACAATTAAAACACAATTTACTGGTTACGCGCCATGTCGAGTTTGTACCAGTGCCAGTCATTCAACTTTCAAGTGTTCAAATTAATATCGTGCGATATGCTCCAATTTCCTTGTAAAGTTCACTGTTCTCTTGAAAGAAATCGAATGGGTGTGATGTATACACTTATTAATTACAACAATTAATATTTCCACTTGTAGCAATTTGCAATTGAAACAACGACCTCTCCTCCGTGCACTTATTAACACGTAAACATGATTTCACTTTCAGTTTTGCATATTTTTTCTGCCTAAGGCTCTTCCGTTTATCTCACAAAAATCTAATGCATCATTTTATGAGGCAAAATTATGTGCACTAGGTTGAAAAGGTTTAACGAGAATTATAATTGGTGCAACACAAGTGCTTCTTTTTAGTGTATTCTTTCCGGTTAACTGTTTGGAGACTACATCGAGTACAGAACCTAACGTATGTTTCAGGTGCAGAACATATAAACATATTAGCCATTTTTAGTAAACCGAAAAGGGTGTTTTTGAATAGTATGTGGACCAGCTTGAAATTCCAGTCACCAAATTCGTATAAACTAATATTTGACTGATTCTGACATTGAATCTTAGAATATTTTTACATAAACATCCAAGTTCTAGATTTTTTTTTAAATGTTGCTGGAATCCAATGAGCTATTGGTACGGCTTACATATCAGATTCCACCATCTAAAAGTTTAATTGTTTTGTGATTAACGTCTTAAGGAATATGTTCCGTGTCTCTGCTTACTTAACCTAAATCAAAGTTTGTTCTGTATAATTACACATGACTTTTTTTTCGACAAGTCGAACTCTTTCTAAATTTTCTCTATACCACACAAACCACTACCTCACTAATGCCTTAAGCTATAAAATAAAATATTTGGTGGTTCAATAAACATTAACCTTGTTTCCGGCGACTGAACATGCACTTTGGCACTGCTCCATTTATGACTACTTTTTGTTTTATCAGTGCAAAACTGAGAAGAGAATCTGTTAGTAGTTTGCACGGCAATACATCATACGGCATTCTGCTCGGATTTGAATGAGTGAACAATTGTTCTAAGTCAATGTCATCAATTGTATTCCAATTCCAATCCAAGTCCATGACTGACTGCTCGTTCCAGTAGATAGATATTAAAGTCCTTTTCGTTGAGGTTCGGTTGATTGGGGTAGGGCAGACTGGAAATGACTTTATTTAATCTACTGTGTTTGACTAATTTTTATGGGTACTTCACATTTAACACAATACTTTCAGTGTCATGTTTCGCACATTGATGTTATTTATTATGCAAACTAGAATGTAAGTAATGCAATGTCGTTAATTCCGTCGAAATGGCTCATTGCGCTCATTTTTTAGTAGAATTGCCCAGTTTAGACATACACTAGCACAACTGAATTAAAATTTGAAAGCCAGTGTTGAATACATAATTCATAGAATGGGCAAATAATCAAGATGACACCTAATTTGAGTTGTTGACGTGTTTGAGGACAGGTGACTCATACCTTGGATGGCTAATTGAATTTCTTCTGTGTAATTAAGTATTCAAGAAAATAGGGTAACATGCCCTTGCTTTCCCTTTCCTGACTTCCCTTGTTTATAAAACCAGATTTTGTGAAATTACACTATTGTGGAACAAGGATTGATTTGCATACAATTGATAACATAGACGCATTAAATTTGTGAGAAATTAATGATTGCTATAATCAACGTGTCGAGGAAAAGTAAAGTCCAAGCATTTGGACAGTCAGAAATTTGAAACTTTAGCGTTTAAGAAATTACCACAACGCAAGTACGTTTATACTGTACAATTTACAAAGGTTAAATCGTGTTGTTGTGGTTAAGATGAAGAAACTTGAAGAATGGTTTGACCAATTAGCGGCACTTATAACTATGAAGAATATCTATGAAGGCATCCAGTAATTCAGTTTGCCTAAAGTTCTATTGTTTACTAATACTATGTATATTAAAATACTCCTGCAAAAATTTGTGTTTGAGTAAGACTGAATCTTTGAAGCCTGCAACCGGTTTGTTTTGACATACATTTCATTTTTGTAGTCATTGTGTGTGCATGTGTGTGTGATTTTGCAACTCTACTACGGCATCGACTGACTACTCTTCTACTAATGACACGCATTGTTTCTTGTAGTCTCAACAGGAGACTATTTTCATTGTATATATTTGCACTACACTTTCATGTTGTTCAATAAACGTTTTTGCCTCATGAATGATTGGGAATAGCTAGAGACAGTGCTAAAACAGAGGAACATCTTCATAATGAGGTTAATATGTACGCCTGTGGCGTGCGTGCCGTTCTAGAACATCACCAGAAAAAAAAATAAAAACAATGGTCTGTTGGTGACAATCTGACAGTGTCTGAAGAAGAAACAAAAATCTTCCTTTTTATGAGGAGAGAGACAAGGAAGATTTCTTTATCTTTGCTCATCTGCTCTCCAATCGCATGCACGGGTTTAAGACTAAAATGATTGTTTTAACCCATTTAGGTGGAGGAGAAAGCATTTTTATTTTGCAAGAAATCAAATGAAAGCAAAATAAAAATAAAAGTATTCTAAGGTTAGGTGAGATGGCGATTCCCTTATCTCTAACGATCATTTATTTTTATGAGGTAAAAGTATCAATCTAAATTAGTTACCAGGTGGTAGAGAGACAGATGTCGAAATTTCACTTGGTTGCAGCGCAGTGGGTTAGTGTAGTATGGCTCACCGAAACTAATTTTTTCTTGGATTTTGATTGAGAGCCCAGAAAATAATTTGATTGAAAATAATTGCACACTATGCATGGACACTCGAGAACTTATTAGGAGTCAAGTCAACTGCGTTGATTAGGTCTTATGTCTATTTTCGGTCAGATATAATTATGGGCGTGCTATGTTAGCACAGTACGAGTTTAAAAAATATTGCACAATGAGTGTGTACTCAGTACAACAAGTGCAGGAGTCAAGGAGTTAAGGTAACTTTCGATTTAAGTTTACGCACAGAGATTGAGAGTAATAATTTTGCAAGTGCCCTGTCAATTCAATGCCAACAACCGCAATAAAACCAATAAATTGTTTACTTCGCCTTAAGTGCTTGTTCAATCAATGGAGGAGACCATTTAGGCTCCATATTAAATGCAGTAAAAATGTAACTACTATGGTGGTGGGTGGGTGGAAATTATTGTAAATCAAAACCTTGACACCGAGTTGAGATTACTAATCTTCAATTATCCAATCAAAAATTAAACTGTCGATTCTGAATTAATCTATGTAATTTCTTTACTCAGGTTACCAGTCTACTCCTGGACACAGAGATGATGAAGCTCTCAGCTCTCCAATCAGAATTGCAGTCAAGTTTGGAACAAGAGGAACAGCAACTGGAACTCATTTTTGCTATATCGTGAGTCAATTCCAACTCAACTATTTCTCAACAAATCAATTAATTTTTTTTATCAAAAGTTCTTTATCTAGCTCGACCCAAATGACTGAATTCCTCATTAAAGTGACGTATTTCTGATTTTTAAAAATACAATTCAAAATACTTTTGCGACAATTGTCTAACATTTACCGTACGTTATATAGCGTGACCTTCGCCAGCCCAAATGGAAAGCGATCCCATTTTTCTCCGACCAACGCAAGCATATGAGTGTTTGACGATACCTTACTGTTCAATGATAGTCAATTAGGACACTTAACCAGAAGTAGTAATTAATTTATGATTTTCTTTCTTATATTATAGGAGGATACAGTCTCAAGTTGAACAGTTGGAAAGAGAATATAAGACACATGCAATGGGGGCTCTCAAGAATGCTCCCCTCCGGGGATCCGGAAAGGTCAGTACTTGAAATGAGAACTCGATTGTGTACACACACATAGTAAAGTTTATTAATAACTCCACTTTCTTCAAGTCACGTCTCACTTTCGTTTGACTATTCATTCGTTTCTTCATCTACTTACTACGTGTGGTTGTAGTGTGTTCTGATGGCTTGACCAACTCACTAAACATGAAAATAAGACCTAACGGTTCTTCATGTACTCTCTGACCTATTTGTCACTTACACATTTTAACTAATATTTGTTTAGGGCTAATTTTAGATTTCTGCTTTGTTATTTTATTTTTATTTCTTTTCTTTTGTTATTGAGTGGTGGGTATTCCTAGGTTAGGGTTAGGCAAAGAGAATTTGATCACAGGGGGAGTTTGTCGTAGAAATAGGCGCATACTCTCTTAGCCTAAAAGATTCAGCATAATATTCATACTTCGTACTTCCGATCGAGTTGGATGTTAATTAACCTGGTTAAAAAGATTCATAGACACCTAACTAAGGACTAGAACTTCCATATTAGTACTAAGGATAACGTTGAGAATTTGCAACCTGTCTCAAGATAGGAACACTTCAAAATGTAAAAATTAATGAGACGTATTTTTTCCTTGTCGGACGTGTGATCAGACGTCGAGATTCGTGACGAACTCTTAATCGACTTTCTTTTAAATATAAATCATATGAAAAAAATTACGTCTATCATGATATTAATTGTTTGCATGTATTGCAGAGTAATCGAAGTCAACCAGCAATCGGATTGAAGTATCTTCCTAAATTAAGGGTAAGTTCTTTTTTATTCATGCCCATTTTTGCTTCTCTGTGAACACATTTCTAGTCATAGTATTTTGCCCTTTTAATAATACATACATCGAACGAATTCTTAAAGAAGCTTCAGGTCAACGGGAAAGGGTCATCCCATTCATTCCTACAGAATTCCTCTGAGGGGATACACACTTAAGAGTTAGTATTGAATTAATTCGCTGAGTTTCCTGCAACCACCTAATCCTTTGAAATGCTATCAGTGTGGAGTAATATTGAGAAGTGTCCCTCTTAACCACTGAGTTTTCCTTTCTCTATTTAAACCGAGTAGAAGTTGCATAAATCCGTGGAAAATTAATAGCATCTAATACAAAACAAGAATGGACTTTCCAAGTAGATACTCTTGATAAATACGTTCTACCTTTTACCCGCCTAATTCTTTGTCATTCGTATACTTATGCTAATATACTGCTGGTATAATAAGCTTCACAAGGTTTAGAGATAACACTAAGGTTAGGTTAGGTTAGGTAAGGTTCGTTGAATTTTATGTAGTATGTACCATCGTAATGTCCAAACTTAAGTCAAGTCGTACTTTTGAACCAGTTGGTTAAATAAATCCCATCGTAGCGTAGTAGCCATGGTCGGTTGGTTCTGCTTCATAAATTCCAATTAAACCATTTTCGAAGTGAATACACAAAGTCAGTCAAAGGGTTTGGAGGACAATAGGGACACGGGATGCCCAGCTATCTTAGGCACGCTTCAATGAGTTCTTACTACGACTACGAGAATGAACAGGGGGAAAAAATCTTTAAGAATGGTACACTGTGTTCATTGTACTGAGAATGTACTACGAATCCTTAAGCCGCAACTAAGCTTTTATTATTTAAGAACACTTCAAGATTTTAAGAATAGTTAAAGCCTCAACTTCAATTTATGTTGTTTCGTATGTATTCAATTGAGAAACTTTTCGTAGAAAACTTTCGCTGATTTTTATTCTTCGCTGCCAAACTCCAAATTGCGGCGGCATTGAGAAACTTTATTCTTCACGAGATTGTTTAGTTAAAAAAAAATTACAAGATTTTTGCACCTTTTTTTTACCTCCGGCGAAGTGCATTCGTAGGATTGTTTTATACTCAAGGAATATGAGTCAATAGGGATTACCCTGGTTGAATTTGTCAAGTCTCTCTATACGTCGGCCGGCCTCTTGTTTGCAACAAAAAGGTGACACATTTTGTAATAATGCGGTTTCATGCCAAATAATGCGTGAAGCCTTGGTTTTTATTATTTAATACGTTCACGCCGGAAACTAGATTGGTTTACACGTGTAATCGTATTCACGTAATTTCCCTCAAATCATTAATTTACATACCTTGTAAAAGGCCTTAATCTTAAATTGGGCATGTGGGTTATTTTACTTTGTCGTCCTGAAGGACTCTATTGTGTGTTTCTCTCAAGAATAATTGAATCTCATTCTTGTCAAAATGGTAATAAAAGTTTAAAAATCATGAAATGTATAGTTTCCTTGAGAAGTGACAGGCGGGCAGGTACTTCAACTCAGCAATGTCACGTTGAAAATAATAAGCTCTTGTCACGTTGTATTGTCGACGGTTCAATATAGTTTTGAATACACATTACACATGACATGCCATATTTCAACTGAAAGTGATTTCTTTAAGTACGTACTTCAACTAGAATGTCCAATCATGCGTGACGCGGAAGGTTACTCTCACATCACAACTATTTTCTCCAAATTGTACACCTTTTTGAACTGGTGGTTCAAGGCATTTTTCCCTGTTGGTCACGACTAGAGTCCTGTAGGGGTGTGCATTTACAAAACAATTGCAACAATGAACCACGTGTTGATTATTCAATTCAACCAAGTGGGTTGGGGAAGAGTTCCGATCAGATCGGATAATTAATATCAGAAGTGATATAAAAGTGGAGTTTTTAGAACATTCGAGACTTAGGACTTTACCCGGTCCAAAAATTTTTGTCGCATTCATGACCATCAATTCGAGTATCTCCTGTTACTCTGGCTGTTTAATGTTTTCTGTTGTTCAAATGATTTTGAATTTCTGAAATGCTATGTTATGGCATTCGAACAGGATCCTTAGACAAAGCCACGCATTGTAAGTTACATTAACAATACTTGCGTTTGTTATTTTTTCGAAGTCTGCAAAAGTGGAAGACCTACATCAACTTTTTGTTAATTTCAATGAGAAAAAATTCTTACTACTCGTGCTACATGTAGCATGTAGGGGCAGACGAGCAAATTGCAATGCGTATAGTCAGGCCAAAGTCAAATAAGATACACAGAATGGGCATAGACTGTATTGCATTGTTGAACTGGATGAGAAATTGTATGGAGGAATAACTTGTTTTGTGATCGTATCAGATATTCAAAATTCAAACTACATTATGGGTAAATGAGTATTTCAAGTGTCAAGTGCAGTGTTTGCATACTGGTTGAAGTGAAAGCTCTCTCTGCATACGAGGATTTTTCCGATAGCGATTAGAGCAAATTTAATTATTACAGAATTCGTTGACACAGATTGAATGCAAAAAAATGCCCACGTAACATTACAAACACGGATTGGCTGTCAGGGTCCACCCAATGTTTTGACCAAACCTTGGCTTAATCGTTACGACCACACATGAGAATTGATTTTGGTCATCCGGCGAATTGCCTAACTATTTCATCCAAATTATAATTTACGACTAATTTATGTGTGAGAGTTTATTTAGGAAAAGTTTTTTTTACGACTCTTCTCCACTTCAGAGAGTAAAAGTTTTCTAATTGCAATGTGCAATTAATAAATCACATTAATTGCTTGAGCTTAATTAAATTGTAAATCAGGAAGGAAGTTTGTTTCATCATGACTCGAACCGATGAAAGGGTGTGTGAACGGAAACTGTGTACTTTCTTGAACGGAAATACGACAAACATTTTGTCTAGACGGAGAGGGAAACTTACATGCTAAATTATTAAATAATTGGTTTAACTGAAATTAGCCCTTTTGTTCTTATAAGATATTATGGAATGTACTGGTTGATGTTTTTGAGTAGTATCGTGGTAGTCGTTATAAGCTAGAACAGTGTCAACACAATAATTAATTTTGACTCCACGTTTGAAATATCAGATTGTCTAAATCAAAATCATGGGGTGTGTAATTCTGAGCGTAGTGATAAAATTAATAATGCGAATTTATGTACACACAATTTTACAAGTACGAGCCCTAAAAAATCTTTGCGTAAAATGATTTATGTAACACAATGAAAACGAAAGTGTAATTGTTTCAGAATTCGTATTTAGGGACACTTCAAAGTCAAAAGTTCATCACAGAAGCCAAGTTAATGCATGAAATACTAATATCTCGGTTAGTGTTCTTGAGCGGTCGGTATCATCTATCCAAATACCGAAACGTTGTTTTCATTCAATTATAATTCATTTTACTCTAATATTCGGTTAAAAACAAACATTCCTTTTGGAGGATTTGGAGAGAGTGAAACAGATTTTCTAGGAATTCACGAATTTAGAAATTAACAGATTAATGACGAATATGAGTGAATTTTTCGCAAAAGAATCAGCTTGTTCACATTCATAAACACGCGTGAAAGTAACGTTTGTTTGGTTTTGGTTGGGGTTGGATTCTCAGAGCTTCCAACTGACTGGTAAGTTGACTCTCCAACTAAACAATACCAGAACGTTGTAATTTGACGTAAGAGATGCCGCTCTCGTCTCGGCGAAAGAAAATCCTGTTCTCTTCAGCGTACTTCCCTTTGGTGGCATACACTACCATTGTTATTTGTTATGTGTAGAAAATTCTGCTCAGCAATATTGCATTAATGAACGAGAATTCCTTTGTTTTAAAGTATTTCTATGCGGATTTACCTACCAACTAATACAATCTAAAATAAATTCCCTGGTCCTATCCATTTATAGCATTCAAAATATTATTTTAATTTCACCTTACTCACGAACCTGAATATCCTAAAATATTTCGTGTCAACTTTGTCCATTTTTTGGTTTTGTTTGCAGCTCCGGCGAATAAATAGTCTCAATCGTCCATGGCTAATTGAAATAAATTATAAGACGTAGTGTAGGTGTTCCTAACATTTTTGAAATAATAAGATATTATGTTCTACTTATGCATTTCCTGAGGTTATTCTTCCACCAGGTACCAGTAGCCAGTGACACTATTTCGAAAAATATGTTTAACAATTTGTGAAGACTCTCGTGTGTCACAAGAACTTACATGACTCATTCAACACCAGTTGCAAAACGGAGAAAATAAAACTTTCTTCCTTACACTTTCACTACTTTCACATAAATTATACTTTGACTATACGAATCCATAATTCGTCCAGCATTCGTGGTACATAGGTACATGATTGACGTTATTTTATAAAGTTGATATTTGTTCTGCACAAACACCCGGAGTTTTGTGGACTTTCATTTCCCAGTTCCGCCGTCGTGTGGTCCGTTTATCCAACATCTTGGGTAGTCGAATACAGGCAGGTGAGTGACTCATCTCCATCTTCCATCTCATGTTGACGACTTTCTCCCCACTATTTTTTGGCAGCTAGAGCCGTATCACCAGCACTGTATGGATCATTGAGAAAGACAGATTCCATTTGGACGCCTATTCTTTCGCTCGAAATGTGTTTGGTGGGGTCTGTGAGAATTCCAAGAAATTTATCTCGGACAATTGATTCCTGTCATGAGTTTTTGTTCTTTTGAGAATGGATTTATGTATTGGATTGGAAGGACACTTGCGGCCTTTAATTTTTGGAGCCCGAAAACAGTTCTACACAGCAGTTTATCTTAGTCACACTATCCAGTATCCAGTACACTATCCAGTTGCACTTGCCGCCTCGCCATGTTACGATTGCTGCACAGATGAGATGGGTTACTCTAGTGAAGAGACTTCTCACTGTTCATTTTTTCTTTAAAAATGCACGAACGAAACTTTGTCATATTTTTGTTCAAAATATTCTGGGTTCTGAGGGGTCCCTAAATGACCAATTGCATATGTAAGCTCAATATGAAGGGGCTATCACAACGACTACCGTACTTTCTATTCACTCACTACTTGCATACATACAAGTACAATGGAACGTTTTTCATACCAAAGATAAAGTATATCGCCTCCAATTTTCTCTCTTCGATACTACGGGAGAGTTCTTCGCTCCCCTACTCATAAAAATTCCCGACTGGAAAAATATATCGACGGCTTTTACGAACAGACATTTACCCTTGTTCATCTCCATTGTCCTCATGGTCAAAATGAATGAACTCCTGCTTTCACGGAGCGTGCTGGTCAATTGGTACAAGTGTCCGAAGATAATTATTATCAAATAATATTTCAAATTAATAATAATCTGGTAGGTGAAGTGGACGAGAATTTAATTTTAGTGGAGTTTGTTCAGTTTATCGGGTGCGGGTGGGTGGATCGGCGTGCGTCGACACACGCACTCTCTTGAGAGCCTTTAATCTCACTTTGAACGTTATGAAAACCCACCGCGGTTTCCTTTTATTATTTTCTTTGAGTCAGACATGAAACCGAACCGATTTTTTCCCTTTCTTTACTTGTCTGCCACATTATTAAAACTCAACCTTTCACAAAAGCTCGCTTTCTCCATACTTCAATGTTAAAGACGGATTAGGAATAAAGTGGAAAGTCCTGCTGGTTGTCATTTCAGGTCGGTTGCTTGCTTTCCCCTCACACTTTTTCTTTATCGAAGTCAGCCGAGGTGCATTTTTTGTACTCAAGTGCTCACCACCCAAGGAAAGTTGACATTTTATATGTTGGTAGAATTTATTCACTTTCTTAGATTTTACGATTTGGGGGAGAGTTTGATACTGAGCCAAGAATTTTCATTTCCCGGAAATTCTAGTAATTTTATATGGTATAGAGATTCTACGGTTACCAATGGAATACCTACTCTGGTGTTGTTCTTTATCCTCTTGGACTCTTGGCTTAATGCGTGCGTGCAATTACTGTAAATTGAGACATATTGGACACAGATGAAACGGGAGGAAGGAAAGGACTGCGTGTGTAAAATATCAGTTATGTAATTCGAATAATCCTTTATATGGCTACATAAAAAGCTGAGCAGTGTGTAACTAAATGTCTTGACACACTAGGGAAATATTCCAGGAGGAACACAAAAATGTAATAATATTTGGTCATAAAAAGAACGAATTGAATTTAAGTGTGTACTTGGTTTTGAAATCTTACTATTATCTTATTGCATTTCTTTCCTCCAGTGCATATTTCGTATATGGACATACAAATATCTATTATCACAAAGGCCTCACTCAGACTTTTCATCTCCCTTATTTAACTTGGGTTTATGATCGTATATTACGCATAAAATTGTCACTTTATTTGCATAAAACACGCATTCATCCCCCCTAGATGGATGACTTATTTACATAAGTTGGCATTTATTACACTGAGACTCTCCCAAAGAAATGAACGCTTTATTTCTTACGCACATTTTGAACGTGACTTCCTTCCATGGTGTGACTGACTAAATTTGTAGGCAAGGAATTTCTTTTCTAACGAAGGACCACACCAATAATTTCTTTCCCTTTGGAGGGTAAAATGCCCATTTTCAAGTGACGTTATGTAAAGAAAGGGTGACTAATTTTCTTTTCTGCCTTACAACTCTTCTTTTTGGTAGCCGAAAACTTATGTGCCCTAAAACCGTCCCAATTAATCTTTCAAAAAAGTAGAGTGTGTTCAGTAAGTTCAGTCCATTGCGTTGAGCCCTCCTTGCATGTCATGTCAAGTGTAATAAATGTGAATAAAAATATTTAGTATTATGAAGTCGGCAAGTCTCGGTAACATTTAGAACCGAATTGACAAAAATGCTTTATGAAGGAGGGCCGTGAGTTGATAAAGTCAATAGTTCTTACTGCAAATTGTACATTACAAAATTTCATTATGCCAAGATAGATCCCAATTAAGCTAAAATCGTCGTCGAATAAAAAAGTTCAGACAAAATAATGTTTTTGCACTAAAAACCACACCGGAGAATTATTACTCTGCTCAAATATTCAGATGAGATTTTTCCTTAGTGCTAACAAGTATGGAATGTCATTTTACTTCGGATTTTTTTTGCAAGTTATGACGCTCGAGCACTCCTCTGGGACGTTATCACCCCATGAGTCTCCCTCTTGAAGAGCCCGTTAACGTAATGAGTTTCTTTCACCGAGTTTGTAAATATTTCCAGTCCGCTTTTGTGTTGTCGACAGGAACTTTCGTCGTTACGGATTGTGCAGTGGAATTGCAATGTCACAAGAATTGTGTATGGTTTTTGTCACTTAGCTTCTCCTCAAAGCAATAGGGTGTAGTTATTGTGACGCAATCCATGCGGGTTGTAGCCTGATTTTTGAGATGTACAGGACGGTTCTCAACACTTGAATCCGAATCTACGAATTTCTCTCTAAAATGAATATAAGCACATTTATTGCGAACCACCATGTTGGACTCAAGGACGAGGAAAGCTTAAATGTTTATGAACCACCCTATGTTTTTGGGTTTCTGTTGTTATTGTTAAAAGAGACACAATCTAAATCTCTCTTTAGTTTATCGTGGAAGTTTCAGAACCTAGAAGTACTAGTAGCTACCAGATGGTGGGATTGAGTTGAGCTCAAATGACACCCTGGAGAAGGAAATTCATAAACTTACTACTAAACCTTCCTTCCATGTATTTCTCCACAAACGTAAACCCCAAATGAGTCAACGCAATATTCTCTGATCCATTCAAGCGTTCTGAAGAAGAGTTCAAATGCTGGTTAGTTTCAGTTGCACTTTTGACATCTTATGCGTACTTAATTTACGTACCGTGATATACAGCATTGACTGCTTGTTTATTGTGCAATTTTTAGTCAACTCAGCACTACTTTGATTAAGCAATTTTGATTAAGGCTGCTTCAAATGAGTAATAATAGGACGTGAGTGACTCGATAAAACTCGCATGTTCCTTAGAACTAATTTCAAGATAATAACATATTTGAAAACCACTACTTTTCTGCATTCATTTATAACGATATTTATAGTTAAAGAATGCTAATAATACTGTATATTCGAGATTATGAGTTCAACATATGGAAGCTATTCATGGATAATTGTATTGCCCTTAAGTGATTCTCATGTGTCTGGCAAGACCCTTGGCTTTTGGAAGTGTCGAGCGTTATGCCATGGGTGCTCGGGTACGTATTGTATGCGATTGACATTGACATTTGTGACCTTAGTTTGAGACCCTTATTTTCTCAAGTTCATTTATTAGTAATAGAGACGTTGCTTGTAATAGAATGAGGACTGTTTCCCGGAACGAGCCTTTTTCTTTTGAGTATGGTTTGTTTTGTACACATCTGGCTTATTCTTTCATGAAATGAGTTTTATGTTTAAGTGAAACGCATAAAGACAGACTGGAGACAAAGGAGACATTTGTGTATTGCGTTTGCATTTTTAAGGTAGAATTTCTCCATGGGGTTTGTTTTTTTATCCAAATGGTTATTTTACGTCTGGGAAAAGTAAATACATATTCTCCGTTTGCTAACCACTAAAATAATAATGCAAGTCAACATTTAGACAAGACATACTACCTCGCTATAAGGTTACGCAACGAGAACGACCATGGAGTTCACGGATTACGTCTCACGGAATGCCCAAATTTGAAAAAAAAATAAAAAACGGTGTCGCCTGGGCGCGCGTCCGTGAGTAGAATTTGTCTGCCGACGCTTAGACGTGTAGTTCTTAAGATAAATTGTGAGGATGGAGACTAATATTAAACGGTAGGGGATCTCTGTAGGGTAGTGCAGATTAGACAAAACATCACATGTTCATATTAGAATTTCGAGACGTATGACAACGAAGTCTGTAGGATATGAGTGGTTTCAAGCGACGGTAGAATTTCTGCTCAGAATAGGTTGAGCGGTACAACGTTGAAATTCCAATGTATGACTGCCGTTTGCACCACCCTGTAAAGGCAATGTAGTATTACGAAGAGCTTATTCTCCCAAGGAATAAAATAGAACAACACAAGGTTAAGTCTTCTCTTTCCGTTGGAATCTAGGAAGTCAGCAAAATCTTCACTCATAAACTCGTGTCGTAACACTTCTATCGGAAATAGTCAAATAATTCATTGTCTCAAGCCTACTGTCAAATCTTGCCAGTAATTTCAAGATTTTCAAAAGGTTTTTCATCCAATTTGCAGAACAGAATCTTTCGTCCTCAGTCGTCTGCATTAGAATTTCTCATTTTCCGACGAGCGGCTCAAAATGCTCAGCTCTCAAGACACGCAAATGGTTTCCCATTTCATTTCAGATTTTAATCCGGGGACTTACTTCCAGAATTTGACTAATTCTAATAAACGGTTCCACAGAATTGCTTCCAGTGGACTATTAAATAAAATAGCGCACTTTTGAGGTATAAAAGCACAGTCAGAGAAAAGCAATAAGTTGTCGGAATTTTCACCGCGATTTTGGCAATTAGCCTTAGCGATAACATATATAAGTTGATTTCTTGATTCGAAGAATTTGAACTGTCAGATAAGATGCTGGCCACCTGGCATTTCTCAGGCTAAAGGACGGGATGGATGAAACAGATTAACTAGTCATCTAAGAGGTGATGGATCTTTATGAGTTAAAGATCGTGCTGGGAAAATATGACTTCGTGACATGAAATTAAGGGAAAATATTGGTTTTTCGACTGACTGGTTCATTAAATTTCAGATCACACTTGACTGTGTTTCTGTTAAACCTCATACCAGTTTAACAAGTCATTAACGATTTCTTCAAACATGGAAATTGATTTTTGAAGGTTAAACTACTCATAAATGTTACTCAACTCTGCTGTCTCATCCGTATCGTTCCTGTAATGATTTGACAGAAACTTAATTTAAAACGTCTAGGTCAAATGTTTCCAACTTATTTGGTTCGTGGAAATCCGCAAAATTAATTTCATTGTAAAATATATTGTTATCGTATAAGGGAATTGAGAGTAAACGAATCGTGTTTGAGTATAACAATATTTAAAGTACATAAAACTAGACCAACCCGTAGTAAATCATTTTTCATTGTGACAATGCTCACCATTATATTTACCTTTTACCTGTTTTGTGTATACAAAACCATTGCATTGTTTACAAAGGAGAGTGCAAATTGTGCTCATCATCGTTCCAATTTGCTACAACGAGTTTATTATACTCTCTTTGTCATGTCCTTTAAAAACCACACACACAGACTGGAATTTCACCCCAGGGTCGCAGTTTTAAATTTTTTTGGTCATGTTACTTAAGTTCGTACTTATGGGCACACACAACACAGTACATTAAAACCCAATTGTGTTTACAATCATCTGAGTAAATAGTCTGGACTGAATAGGAAACAAGTAATGCAAATTAAACGTGTGTGAGATAAGAGGATAGTCTACACAAATTGCGTGATGAGTGGAAATGTGTTCTTCGGGTTTGGCATATTTATTTATTCAGACATTTGTATTTGCACTAACGTAGATTGTAGATAATCCATGACTTCAATTGAGCGCATCATAGAGTGCACATTGCCAAAAAAAAAATCTACGAAAGACTAATAGTGTCCCACGAGGTTACTCGAAATAAAGATAGACGAAGTATGTATTTATAATCCTACTACTTACTCGTGAGTAAATAAAATGATATCTCACGCTATGTTAGAGTCGTAGATCTTACAATCCAATTAATTACATCTCATGGATACGTAGTTTACGCATTCAAGTCTATGTAATAATTACAAATGCCAAAAAAAGGGGGAACGTAGACTCAGGCCCAGACTCCGTAAACTTAGAGTCTACTCAAACAGACAGCGTAGCGTCGTAGCCGCATACTCAAATGACAAGAAATAAAACCTGTTCACTGAAACCTTAAATCCTAGTTCGCACATTCTCAAACCCAAATGGATGTGTTTGTTTTTTTGCTCTGGCTGTGCGAAAATGACACTAGAACTACCAAACCCAACCACCCAGCCAGAGTCTGCTAATGAATTACAGAAGTGAACAATTTGCACGACCATGGCACATTAACAAGACGACTAAATATTTATTACCTTAGAGTGTCTCTGCTTTGCTAATAAAAGCAGTGCAGTGGGAAATGAGATTGACAAGGGAACTCTGTCGGCAGTTGGAAAAATTTCCAAGTCTTCATTGTAAAAATTCTTCTTCTTTTTGTTTGTGCGAAATATTGTAATGTATGTCCAAAAAGAGGCACCATGCAGTACTTCTCTTGTAAGGAAAATAGCGAAGTTGGGGTTTAAAAGCAGAAATTCTTTACTTTTTCCCTTCCCCCTTCAGTTCAAGTTCATTCGAATACATAGGAAAATAGAATGGGTCCGCTAAAAGCATTTATTATGCATTTTCTAAAGATTTGTGGAAAACACAAGATGTGTTCATAGCGATATCGAAGTAAGACAAGGGCACTGCAATGCAATGGATGTGCAATC
This sequence comes from Protaphorura tricampata, assembly GCA_034698835.1. Lineage (NCBI taxonomy): Eukaryota > Metazoa > Arthropoda > Collembola > Poduromorpha > Onychiuridae > Protaphorura > Protaphorura tricampata. The sequence continues at coordinate 23,941 of JAQGCB010000269.1, forward strand.
CACAATATTTGTACTTGATGGAAATCATCATGACATAAAATGTTGTGGGGTAATGTAGCGCGAATAGCACGGTACATTGGGATTGTCCGTGCACATATGTACTTACTTGTACGCAATGCTCTCTATTCCTTGCCATTTACATACTCTGTGGAGATTTAGAATGATCTGTCAATAACACGTAAATCTAAATCTTGACTGGATGATGTGATAGAGTTCACCGCATCTTTCTTCAAAAGCATTTGCGCTATATCGTCAGTTCAAATGTCTTTTCCATACATAAATCGATTTGGAATTCAGATCAAGGGAAATGGAGAATGCATTAAAACGGAAACGAGTTCTACTCTCGCCCAATGAAATGAAACCCATTCTGTGTATTTTACTGCCTGGCTCTGCTCCACATTTACTTCAAACAATAAATTTACGAAAGGAAAACAAAGGATTTCCGGATTCTCATGTTAACCGCGGCCTTGCGTCGCTTATCTTGCTTATTTGCTTGCTTGAACGCGAGTCCGGTTTAACCTCGGGGCAAATCCTTCCAAGGAGTTAATTTCACGCTAGATTTTAATCAAATTGGATTATGTGCATAAGAACTATTAGGCCAATTTTACTCTGCGAAACTCACGAACAGAGTAGCCCGAGTCTTGTGTGTGTGGTTGAATGCTTACTTTTCAATTTGCAACAACACAATCATCAAACTGACGTGAAACAAAATTAGTTAGGGTCATTTCAATTTCTTCGGCTTACAACCTATAGTTACTGAGAAAATCAGTATCAGTAACCACGTACTATCCTCAAATTGGGTAACTTTGGATCAAAACGGCCAAATGTTAATGGAATACACTACAGTTTAGGGCAAGATTTTGCTGTGAAATTCAGGCTAAATCTTAGATCGTTGGAGACTCTTACACAGTCAGCTTAAATGGAAATATTGATTAAATATTCAAACCAAACAATATCGATTAGCCTGAGTGCCCCTAGCTGGTGATAATTTATCCACAATCCTCTGGAGGGTTTCTAACGACCGCTTCTCATCCAAAATGTTTCATAATTGGCGAGCTTCCGTATTAACCATTCATAATTACAAGAATTCTCAATGTTCCTCTACCCTACCCGAACTAGGAGTACGTACACCATACCGATACCAGTCTGGAGAATCGGGAAGGGCATCAGGCATCGGGCATCCACCCACAGAATTCCAATTTAGAAAATGAGTAATAGCTGATTACTGTCTCTCTGTCCAGAGGATCTGATCTGACAGCGTCTGACAATCACAAAAGCTCAGAATGCATCTGTTCAAAGACATTAGAATGATTGTACATATATTTCGTGCATATTGCACACACTGTATCATCATCCTCCTTCCCCATAACTCTGAATGACCCCAGAGTGTGTACTGTACTGTATTCGTCGTCGTAATATGTTCATTCATTTCCCTCCCAGTCTGTGGAAACAAACAGGGAGTAGATTTGGCAGCTGTTCTCCGTTCTTCTCTTTTCTCTTATTACGGTCTCCCTACCTTATAATACTACGAACGACACTCGAATCCCCCTCTTCGAATCCCAACTTTCAGGGTTTTCGGGTTCTTGTTTGGTCCTCTCCTTTACCAACTTGTACAAAATTCGGTCGGGGTGATCGAGTCAGTACTTTCAGAAACATCAG
>JAQGCB010000270.1:0-25558 GCA_034698835.1 Protaphorura tricampata
CTAGTCAATGTTATTTCAACTATTTTAATTACAAGAACTCAATTAAATCCGTACGTAAATCCCGGAAGTTCAAATGAGGCAATACTTAATTCCTCTTTAGGGGATAGGCGTGGTAATACCTAATGGCATCATTTAAACTCTGTTCTTCAATCCTGTCAAACTTCGGTTGATTAATTTAAGATGACAAACAGTGGTGTGCGTTAGTGTGTGTACACACTACACACCGTATAATTGTTCCAAGCTAATTATTCTACCGAACATTAACATTAACATTACCATTTGCCAAGCTACCTATGAAAAGAAAGGGCGATTGTAATTACTATATTATTGTCCGGGGCTACCTTCAAAATAGCTACGGGCTAAGCAATGTTCGTCATCATAAAGTTGAGGCGGGACAATTAATAGTTCGTTACTCATTTTTTCATTTTATTACGTATGCATGCCGGACAATGATCATCATACATACGGAGGACGTCCGTTCAATCCTTTTCCTTACACACCTGAACTCAACATTACATTACGTCGTACTGATACTGATTGCCTTTGGCTTTCTTTTCAAAATGACACACAGACAAAGACTTCGGCTCGCGGCGGTAAATACAGTGCATGCATTGCATACTTCAACCAATATGCTGTAACGGCCGACCATAACCTTAATAAATAATTTGGATTCATAACAATAAAATAATGCAATGCTTTCCCTTCCTTTGCTCATCTTTGCAAGCTCATCTTCTTCATCTTCAATTTAACGCCGCTGCTATACCGTACGGCTGGGCTTGTAAAGGAATAACTATTATTACTCATATGTTATGGGCATCACTAATTTGTCGAACCGTTCAATTCATGAAGCTTCCTAAAATGACTATCGAAATAAGCCAGTTCATCGTTGTCCTCTTAGAATTTTTACTCCTCGTGGAAATATTAAGTGGTGTCTCTGCATTTCACTTCCTACTGTTCCTACTACTGGGGGTACATTCCCTAAACCATTTTCTGTAAATAAAACGAGGTTTATCCCAGGACGAGTTGTATTATTATTAATTGTGGATTTAAAATAATCCAATTCCGCATTGTCCATAACATGAACATTTCATTACAAAAGGTTTTGATTTTTTTTATCATAAAAAAAATAAGAAAAGCCCGATTTCTATACACAACTATTGCATTGGTCAACCTGTGTTGTTGGTCGTCGTATCTTTACAATTCAATTGCATTGGAGGTAAAGGGAATGCATGGCTTCAAATTGGAATTGAATGGGATGCAATGCAAATGCAAGGCATCAAAATATAAATAGGAATGGAATGGAATGGACTTCACTCGGAGCATATTTATTACGAGTTATTCAAGTTCATAGAACCATACATGCACATTTACAATTATATTCATAGGAAGGAAGGAACGTTGAATACCTGAAGGTATTAATCAAAAGAAAGCAATAAACTAATGTGGACCGTGGACCGTGGTGTGAATGCCATTACTATATTATTATTATTATTTAATAACAATAAACACATGCATGTGCACTTGCGGTGCGGTGTATTATGAGAGTGCATGGATTTGTAATGATGACATTCAAATTTTAACCAGAGGAATTTTTTTTATACATGAACAGTAAAATTTACTCCCGGCAAGATCACTACCAAGAATTATGTAACGTAAGGTTAACGGGAAGAGTTTATAAGAAGAATAACACAGGAAGTGTGAAATTAATTTGTTGGCACGATTTTCCTCCTAATTACTAACGGATTTTCTCAAAGGAGTGTGAGGTAATTTAAATAAAACTATGTAAGTGAAATGTTTAATTAATTAAAAAATACATGGAGTTTTTATTGTGTTCAACCGAGTAAGTACAATTGCAAAGTAATGATGACGGCCAAACTCTTAACAAGGAGGAAAATGTAAATTATACACACGTTTCCTTCTATGTAATTGCAGGAACACTGCTATTCTGCCGAATTCTACACAAGCTAACAGTAAATGATAAAAGTGCGTGGGAACTCAATTAATTTGTTAACAGGTTATTTTCCTGGTAATTATAAGTAGATGAAAGAAGGCTGGTTAAAAAAGCTTGAATTTTCACTAACCTGGAAGTTAATTCTATAAAGTTATAGTAGTTCTAGTTTTTTCACTCTAAAGAGGTAATGTCAAATTAGAGTAAAATAAAAAAATAAATTGTATCTCTATAGACAACACCCGGGATTAATAAAAATAAAAAAGATCTTAGAAAAAACCCAAGTTAACTTTATAAGTTAACTCATATTCGAGGTAAACGCCTATGTCCGAACTATAATCGATTAATTGGAAAATTCATCAGCAAAATTGTACATATTATTCGTTATATTAGCATCATAGTGCAGTGCAATGGTCTCTGTGACTGCGAGTGTAGATGAGAGATGTGCATTCAAAATTATTCCTTTGTAATGTTTTTATTATCAAAAACAGTCAAATCATAAGAATAGTTGAAAATAAAATGCATTTTCATCTCAAGACTCGCATCACAGCTTCTTGTCGTCCTCAACGCTTTTAATAACTTGTTTTTCTCTCCTCATCCCAAAAGAACTATGCACTTTCTTAAGTTCAATTCAATCCGTATCCGTACAAAAAAAATATGTTGTATATAATATTTTCCCGTAATCTTATTTTAAGATTTTCATCATGAAAAGTCAAAGAGATCCAGAGCAGATGCAGAAGCGCAGTGCGATGCAATGGCTGGAGATCTACAAGTAGTTCGCAGCTTCCTTTCCTTCCTCTCCTCAGGTAGATGTACGTTTAGATTGCCTTTTCACATTACATTACATTGTGTTGCGTGCGATTCATTTTAAAATGAATTCAGAGGCGAAAATCTTATATTTTTTTTGTATTTAAACTCAGCGGGATCACTTGATAAAATATATGACTAATCATTTTCATGTTCTCGTGCTCCTTAATCTTCTCCATGAATCTCCTCCTTCCCTAGCCGTTTTGCCCTCCTGAAGGTTGGTTAGTTAGTTACCTTATGTATTCGAGCAGTCGAGTCGTAATGAAAAACCTATTTGAAATTCATTGCTCTAACGATTATGCTTTTATGTCATGTGGATATAGTAGTAAATGTAACTTCTTTTCCTGGGTTGGCTACGGGCTACGCTAAGGCTAAGTACCCCACGCACGTATTAATCACAAGTACACCAGTTTCAGAAAATCCGTACAGATAAACATGAAAAATCAAGTCGATCTAATTTTTTTCTGGATGATAATATTATACCATACGCCAGAGTTATATGAGTCCCCGTATTCCGGTGACATTGAGATAGATACAAGTCAGCAAAGGTCAAGGTACTGACCACATATCATAGTAATTCCTAATTTTAATGCGCATGTTCGTTGTACTTAATTTGAGCTACGATTCGGAATTTTGGGATTGTTCCTTCAAATATTCAATTATTCTGCAATTATTCAAAATCCAGCCAAAAAAAATAAATTCTAACAGAAAGGACTTTTCCGTGCCCATTGTGCGGTATTCTTTCCTGCTTTTGGAGAACACCCTAGAAGTCACACTTATCCTGCATGCGATTATCGACATAAGTTACCAGAAGGTCACCTTTTCTTGTTTGACATGTCACTTGATGTTATGAGTAGATCGAGGGACGTTGACAATTCCTGGCTGTAGAGGTCACCGAAATCGAAGCATTTCAAAAATTTATTCGAGGATTATATTATGTATTCATACTAAACATTCGAAAATTTGTCCGAAGGACTGACCCGTAGATTCTCAAGATGTGTACGGCGACCTTTAAAGTGTACAAAGGAAATGGTTTTGGCATACCCTGTATTCCCCTGGCCATAGTAGCCCATAGCGGTTCAAATGAATTGCAGTATTCCTTGCACTCGACTGCACTACATGTCGCAGCACCAAACAAACACGCAATTCACTCTTTAATGAAAGCAGATTCGCGCCTGATAAATCCGACAAACACAATGGACATCTGATTGGGCCCACGTACGTTCTTTACGAACGAACTGTACACTCATAAGTAGTTATGTTTAACTATTTTAGTTTTTATTGCCCCTCACGAACGACTGACCGATAATAAGGACTACGCATGCTAATGATACGCTACAACGAAAATGCATTAACAACTTTATACACCACAGACCGACAAATCTCCCGTTCAAGAAAAGCAAAGCACTTTATTAGTAGTAATCGCAATCGCAATGATTGCGTGTTGGTATTTTCCACAAACAAGCCATTAAAAAAATATTACAGTGCATGTGGAAATGACACAATAATATGATTCGTAATTTAAATGTCCCGTGGCTACTTCATTGGCTTTGCTATATTGGGGTGTGTGCATAACTAGTTGACCTTCAGTAGTAGTAGGGTCACAGAACCATTCCAGTATCGTCTTAACTTAGGACAGAATATTGTCGGTGGATTTTATTTTACTTTTGGACAAAATTGGACTACTAGTAATACCTTTTTACACCCAACGGGTAAGGCCAAAGTGACTCGAACGGGTAACGCGAAACACTACAAACCACAGGCCATTTTTTGGGAAGATTCTTGGAGAGAAACTCTCAGTTCACCTAAATTCGTAGGATCAGCGAATTTAAAAGGGCATTACCCAAATCGAGTCATGCATATCGGGATTATCAAAATTTTAATCAAATCTGTTCAAGATCTCCCAAAATATTTCTGCAAATAATCATCTTTATAACATACAAAACAGAAAAAAATCTATAATTTAAATTCAAGCTTTGTAAAATCTCATTAAAACTAAGAATGTTATGGTAAGGTTGTGCAAAAGTAGTTAATGGACGACAGCTTTAGGTGTACACACTTTTGCGTGCTTCTGATGATAAGGAGATAGCCCCATGTGTGCAGGATCAGCAAGAGATCACTCAGCAGGGCGTCGATGTTGAATAATGGCGAAACTGGTATGAATCATTCTTAAAATTCCAGGTTCTGTGATTACATTCATGCTATGCATAGATATTTTGTTGTTGATGCTTCATTTGCTTGCGTGAGTTAGTCTAGTATGAAATTACATGAGTTCAGTGCACAGTGCACACACAGGGTTAGGCTAGGCTAAATATTTTACTCATGTAAAAATTCTGAGTTGACAGCTAATAATGTAATGTAGGGATAATAAAAACGTCAGCGTAACATAATACTTTGAAATCCTACAAATCACCTGCCCTGTCTACAGTCGACGTGTCTGCCAACCATCAATGCGTGTTTGTATTATTCTGATTATGGCCTTTGTTTTAGTCTCGATTTGACTCACGGATTGTTTGATTTGAAAATTTTAAATCGCCACAAACATACCTTTAACCCTTTGGCTTTTAAAAATGGAATTAATTCATTTATGCATAGAAAGGACGAGAGAGAAGAACTAAAATGGTACATGTTTTAGTTTGGATTTTTAATATTTCCACGAAATTCCGAAATACAAATCACAATATGGACTGATATCTGTTATCCCACATATTGTAAACCGGGGTAACGCCCATGTATTACTTTCAGGATTTATAAAGTATTAGTCACGATTTCGATTATTAGAATGACCAAAACAGACAAAAATGGTTTATCTGGATGTGGATTTTTGGGTCCACTGAATTAATTTCTGACAATATCAGAATAAAAATACGTCCAGCCCCTTGTCCACACCCTATGCGAGTACATAACCGCATTGTTACAACTACAACTGACCGATGGATTTGGTGGAATTAGAAAATGATTTGGCAGAGCCTTGTACGTTACAATACCCTGATGAAAGTTCTAACACTGATATTTCATCGCTGTACGTTTTTGGATGTCACCTCGTGAACTTTCTCTACGTTCGCGTTCTAAGTTTCCTCCGTGAAGAATAACATAGGATTTTGTGGTGAAGGAAACAATAGGTTTCGAGCTCGGAGCGTTACATGGACTTCCTGAACTTTCCACCTAGCTCTATTGCTCAATCCCAATCTGTCATTTTCCCTGACCTTTTCCCACCGAGATCAAATCTAGGGCGGCCGAAGAGTTGTCAGACTTGTCAGATGGCTCTTGACCAAAGTCGGTTTGGTGAGCACAAGGAACGCCCAAATAGGTGGTCTCAATTGTCGAGTGGAAGAAGAGAGATAGGAAGGAAAAAACCTTATAAATTGGACTAAATGTCGAAAAGAGCACATCATCACCCTTTTCTCCAGAGAACAATCATTTTACTTCGCTCTCCGTGTCCCGATTATCGTCCACAATATCAAACCTTAATTCTCTTTTGAGTTTTTTCGATTTCTCCTTCCCTACTCGCGTCCTCCTATACTCTGTGTGTGGGAGGAAGCCGAAAAACTGAATAAAAAATTACTGATTTGTTGACGTATTGTAAAATAAATTTGGGGGAGAGTTTGAAAAATATATTTTTAATTTTTAAAAATTAATTGGTATGTGATTCACACGATGTTACAAGATTCGTATTGCAGACTTCACGAGATTCGTATTGGAAATTTTGCGAGATGAGGCATATTGTTTTAATTTTTCTTAGCCCAGCAAATATTTATATTTGGTAAGGTGTGTTGCAGGATGAACCATCCCAGATATACTCTTCTAGAGTATTCCACTGAAAGACCTGACCAGACCTTGATTTTTTTTACATGTTTTTAGGGAAGATTCATGCATGAAAAAGATTGATGGGTGACTCAATCCAGTTGGATTGAAATCGATTGTGGGATTCTCAGACACGCACGCACGTACGTACAGGAAAGTGGTGATTGGGAAAAATCGAATGATAAATTCTCAGTGTGTAAAAAATTACGTGGCGAGAGTGATAGGGTTGAACATTTTTTGCTTTCTTCACAATTTGACTCATTCTCACTTTTTTTCTACTTGGGAAATTAGTTTTGTCGGCAAATCGTAAATAGGGGGAGTGTTTCTCCTTTGTGTGCTACTGTCAACGTTATTTTCTTGCTAATGTGACATTCATTTCACTTTTTACTATGTAGTAACGCAAAACTTCAGATTCAATCACAAATCCTAGTCTACTAGTCTATCGTTAAATTCACGTGACACTGAGACCACTGAGACGACGGATTCATGCAACCACCTTTCATAGACGACCACCTCTCTGTCATTTGAATCTGGAGTCGACTATATGTAGAGTGACTGGGTTGAGTCGCCCGAGTTTTTCGTACAATTCTACATTCCTACAATTATTATGACATTTTCTAATAATCTCTGATGAATCGTTAATCGTGTCCGAGTAATCACAACCATACTATTCAGCACTTAGCATTATCACTACCCATCTCATCCGACTATAACTATAATGAGAGTTATTTATGCCTCAGTAGTGTAGATAGTCGATTGGAAACAAATTACATAGCATTGGCATGCGTCAAAATTCATATATGGGCAGACGCTGACTCTTGAAGAAATCCAACGAGTCAATGATGAGTTTTGATGAACTTAAACTCATGGTGTATTTATGTATATGAGTTTGAACATCCTCATGATTTATTGCCTAATTGAACTCAAGAAAGGTGTCAAATTGTCATTCACTTCTCACTTCCATTGCCAGACCCTTGAGCTCTACCTGCATGAGGTATGTCCAACACAACAGCCACCATGTACTTCACCTGTGAAATATTATTTCATCCCCTCCACCGTGTCTTCAAGATTTAAAAAATAGAATATGTATTGTATTGTTGGGAAAAAAACGGTCAAGTCAATGCAGTGTCGAGGGCATCCGAAGATTTAAACTTGGATTGCGTATTGAGTTCCGCTGTATTGATTATCATCATCGTCCAAACTCACGAGGAACCAATTTCACAAGTTAAAGACAAGTATGTTTGTCAGTTCTAGGTAATAATAATTTTTTTGTCTGAACTCTTTTTGGCTTGAACTTTGTACAATCCATCTTGCTTAATTTCGGTAGCATCAGTAGCACATGAGTAGTCGATCTGTGCCTTACATTAAAAGTGGTTTCCTTGTGAGTCGAACTGGTCATTATAGTATTCCATGCATTCAGGACTTAGACATTTTACACCTCAACAAATGTCATTCGTCAGCTTCATCATCATACCTTGAATATGACTGACTATGACAGTGAATCCATCAAAGGTACATAATAAAATATGGACAATGCATACTTTTTATATTTAAATGAGATGGGATCTTGTAAGTAAGCGTGTCCACTACTCCTAGTAGGAAATCAGTACGCTCCGGGAATTAAATATGCTCAATTAACCACTGAAGGTATGCCGTTAATACCAGGATCTACAAATACAGCTACCGCACCGTAACTCTTCAAATTTATCTTGTGAAAAAATTCACAATTGGTAAAATTTTGTGTCCGGTGTGAGCTGTGGACGGTTTGACCTAATACAAATTCGGTCCGGAGATTTCCAAAGAAAAATTTCTGGTGGACAGCTCAGGACCAACCTCTCTCCAGAAAGACTATATAATTATAATATTTGACTGGATGTTTTATTCTAACAAACAATTTCAATCGTCCCTTGCTGTGCTGTACTGTATCTGTACTGTATCTGTATGGGATTGTAAAAATGTACTCACACATTCTCCAGTCAATTGCCACACCAGACGTTACAATACTCTCTGCAGTGTGGTGTCTCAGGTATGGACCCGCATTATGCATTGTGTTGACGTCTTAATATCCTTCAGTTTAATATTTATAGCTCATAGAACACAAGACTTTCCTCAAGAACATTAAACTTAAACTCTCCAGTCCGTAGAATACAATACAATAGCCTTTACAATTTTACAAATGTAGTGTAGCGAAGGAAACAATGGTGTATTTAATTCAAAATCCGTCGTCGTTCTTATGTGGCCGTGGCGTTGCGTTGCTTTTGTTGTATGCAGTCAGTCATATAGTCGTAGTCGTAGTCTTAGGGCATTTGGATTTGGCTTAAGCCAGATAGCTAGAGAGAGAGACAAAGTATTCTTTTTCTGACGCGTTGAGTCAAAACAATGAATCACACTTGAGAAGATGGATGGACACTCCGAATTTGTTATCAAGTAACATAATGCTAATGCTATGCCGGAGAAAGGCGTAGTAAATGAAGTGCAACATGTATTATAAACCCTACAAGGTTTTTTTTATATGCTAAGATTTTTTTATACCCCAACCGCGTCCACGTCCATAGCTTACTGAGAAACAAAGGTGTGAAGTGAAGTGAGAGAATTTTTTTAAAAGAGACACTAAATGATCCAACACATCATTCTCCATAAAGGTAGTCAATCTATGTCCATCCATGCACATTCGGCGAACTTACTTTCAAGCGATAATTATACCAAGTACGTACAAGTAAAATGTCCATGAGACACGATGCCTGTATGTGCATGCATGCACATGTAATTAAGAGACAAATTGTTTAACATGGTAAAAAGGTTTTAGAGTCTGTCCAAATTAAGTTAAAAGGGATTTAGTATTGACAGGACTATTCAGGTATTGACAAATGCGTGTTGTAAACTTCTTGAATTTAATTACTTCTGAGAATTACTTATGTAAGAAATTAAGTTTGGGTGCTGGCCGTGGCCGGATGAGTTGAATTTTATTCATGGACCCGAGGGTGTAGGGAGTACGATTGTAATAAAAGAAATTGCTTCCTTGGCTTGTTGAGATTTGTGTAAATGTGAAACATAAAACAATCGATGGAAAAAATCTAAATTATTGAGCATTTGAAGTCTAATCGTAAGTGAGACCGTTTTTTGGCATCATCGAAATTTCATCTAGGTTGAGCCCTTGACTTCCCAAACGACAGGGAAATCTGTAACATCACACTGTCGAAAATCGCAATGCTTTCGCCGACTTTCACTTTCACTTTCTTCGCCAAATCGCATCACTTCCCATCACTTGCCGCTTCGCTCTGGTGAAGGTTGAACTCCTCAGAGATTGCCCTCAAGATGTTGTTTTCCATTGGCATTAAATTCCTGCTACTGGGCCGCCTTCCCACTACATTTTTAAAACCCAGCTAGCTGTTCTTTACAGATTTCGCACCATGTTTCTCCACCAATTTGTCTCATGGCGAACAACAGTTGGTATATTTTTTTTAAATCACTGCCGAAAGTTTTCTAATTAAAATCAGTAATATTTAAAGAAAGTCCATCCAACAACGACCATTTAAGCAGCCTATATGTATTGGTTAAGTTAAATATCCAAAGAATGGTTACTATTACCAGTTAAAATTTGCATAAATGCACTTGTATAATGTGAGTATAATAATGCAACACATCTAACACATGCATGTATGTTCATCTCTAAATCTACATTGTTCACTATTTTTTTGTCATACCTCCCATTACAATGGACACAGAGATAGAGATGAGTTTCATTTACTTTTGATTCTTTGAATCACTCTTCTTCCACCGAACAATTTACACAGCCATGCAGCCAGCCAGTTGTTACGTACCAGAGCCACTATTTTTTTATTTATGTCCTTCCATCTACATCTGTCCATCTCAACAGTTTGATCTTGTAATCTCAAATAAAGTATCTGCGCAATATAATGAAGTGAAGTTAAAAAAGATAGACAACATTTTTATAATGGACATGAATCATGTATGCATGAATACTAAAGGCTTAGCTTGATTAGGTGTCTCATCTCTGACTCCAATTCTTAGGAAGAGTAGTCATACGTAGTACAACTGATAGGATGGTTAAAAAATCAAATAAAAGATAATAAAAAAAAAGTTCACATTGTGCCCATCAGAAAACGAAGTATTTAGTGCCCATCAAAGTTGACGGGTGGGAAAAGAATAGAAAAACGTATGTACACGTCCGTACCGTACGTTACGTGTACGTACATGACATGAGTTCGGCAAATGTAAATCCAGAGTTCAAATTTTTTTTTATTCTTAGTAGATGAGGCAGCATAACTTTGCATGGCATGACGCGGGGGTGATAATTGGTCGGTCAAGATCCTTTGTACGGTGCGGTGCCCGTCTTCAGGTCTTGAGTGACGGTGTGTCAAGATTTCTCAGTTGGGATGGTCCATTCATGCCATATAGCCATACCGCTAGCTAACCCTGGCTCTTTTGAGATTTGATAACAAAAGAAAGTTTGGGTTTGAATTAAAATGTAAAATCTTTTCTTTTCCGTTCACCCCGTGATAGAAATATTCGTAGAATTAATTGTTATTAATTTTGACTGATTTCAAAATTGTGATTCTGTAATAGCTAAGTTACGTTTATACGTAAAGGTTGCTTTCACTCTCTAAAGAACATGAAGCATATCTATTACGTCGGGTATTACGGTTATTATCAATACCCGACCTATCCGGGCAATCCGTTCACCGTCGTGTTGTAGAATTTCGAATTCGGTTAATGGGTCACCACAAAGGAGAGGGGAAATCCCCGCTGAGGTCATATCGGAAAGTTGGTTAATCACGTAAGCATTTCGTTCCTCTCATCCTTTCCAAGTTCTGAAAATCCGTTCAAGATACAACTTCTAGAACTTAACAAATGAGAGCTCAAACTTTGCGGAATAATGAGGCGTAAAAGTTGTCACGAGTGTGTGCCAAGAAATGACAACTAACTTTTAGCTTATGTATCCGTAAACGTGAATAACTTTCTCTCAAAAACATCACCGAGAAATGGATTTAGTCCACCTCCACAGTGTGTCATTAAAACAGGGACTTGTTGGTGACCACAGATCCTTTGACAATGGACGTTTGTGAAACCCGTGAACCCGAAATTACACATATACGACCCGAAGATACTTTACGTGTGTTAATTTACGAGACAAAATTAATATTGTTTCTAAATTGCTATTAATACTAAAAATGGTTTATCTAGTGCATAACGAAGACTGCCCATTATTCCTGGTTATTGTGAAGGATCAATCCCCTGGGCACACATGGTGTGTAACTATTCCAGCCAAGTAATTGTTAAGTTTACCCATGCGAATGACATTCTATTTCGAATTTATATTTTATTTTTAGTTGTAGAAAGTGTGAGTTGAAAACTTGGACAATCCTTTGTCTTAAGTCAATGGCTCAACTGTCAGCAATTGCATTTTGTGTTCGAGGAATAACTTCATTGTTGTGTAACTACAATTTTAAGGTACTACTACAAATGGTCATTAGACATCATGCCGAGAAAATAACATGAAGGAGATTTTGATTGTTATTCTGAAGTTTCAAAAATAAAACTGACCATTGCATTGCATTGCATTGCATTACTTTTGCTTTTTTTACGTTTTACCCCCTGTACTCATTTCAGTCACATTGTTTCAACTTTCAACAACGGAGACCAGAAAAACGCCCATAAACTAAACTGTGAATTTGAGTTATGAGCTCATCTGCCAAAGAAATGTCGGTCTGACTCACTAACTAATCCAAGCACACTCTTGGCCTCTGACAAAAACAAAATCCAACCCCCACTTAGAAACTCATTTGAGAAGGAATTCATCTTTTCCAATTCCAATTAAACTCACATCCGGACGGACGGACGGGGACTGAGGACCCTTAACACGTATTATTGTGCACTATGTTGTATATGTACCGAATACATTACAACATGAGATTTTAATTGTCTTTTGAATAAAATAAAGGTAGTTGAGATGAGTGGTTTAGAGCTGAGAGAGAGAAGTCCATGAAGCATTTTGGATAATTTACGGGTGGGAACAATTATTCAGGCCAGGTTTAGGCCATTCACTATGACGGGCATGGAAGACCAATAAGATTTAGTAATGTATACGTTGGAGTCTGTAATGCTATGATTCCTATGGTAGGAAAGGAAAGAAAGTGAGGCAGTTTAGTTTAAGTTCGTGTTAAAGTTGGAAAGAAGAAAAAGTGGAGTTGTTAAAATACAGGTTCCGGGGACCCCCTCTGATTTGAGTTTGATGATGACCCCTGGGGTCAGGCTATTGCGCCGTCAGGTGCTTTTGTATGAATACTAATCACTTTCCCTCAATCTACCTTAAAACCTGTCCGGTGTGTGTAAGACGCGTACAAAGTATGTAGAATGTTCTACCGATACTCCACGATTACTGAACAAAAATGTACACTGGATTGAAATGAAGGTGTCTCTATGTCTGTCCATGTCAGGACTTCAAAATTCTTGTATCTCCAGACACCTCTCATAAAACTACCCGGGTGGGGCATTATTCCTTCGCTTACCGAATGTTCCACAGATTTTTTGACCTGTCAAGTTACGAGATCACTTAACATACTTAAAGGGCCTGGACGTGGACATAACTTTTTGATGGGGTCATCTGTTTCGAACCTCCCTCTGGTGGATCTGGATATTTTAACGGCTCGTACAAAAGATGAACCTGTGCATGTACAATTCGTGTTCAGGACAATGCGATTAAGTAGAATTCGTCGAGAAATTATTTTATCAAATATTGATTGTGATTGAATGGAAGCTGGAAAATTGACTCGGCTCACTGAAATCTCGATCTTGATGTAGATCTGGACTTAGGAGTTTGGAGCCATACAAGCCGAATAGAGAATCTTTTCAACCTTTTTCCAGAAACTGTAATTTCTGTGATTAAACTAAAGTTTTATGGATCTGCGAAACGAAAATAATATACAAATCTTCGTACGGACCTCTTAAATGGCCAATAAAATAAAAATTAGGGATGACTGATCAAAACATTAGCAAGAATTATACGGTGTATTAGTCGTTAGTACATGGACAGTACTGAAAATTGTATAATTCCTGGATAAGTTGTCCATGTAATAGTCCACCGTCTTGACTTTGCATTTAAAAACTGTTGAAATTTGTGTTTTCCCTATAAATAACCCCTTGGTGAGCGACGCTTTTATTTCTTAGAGTTATTGAAAAACACGCGGAGAATACGAAACAAAGTAATGACGGGACAGGAGGGCTTGGATGGCCATAGTCATACATATGCACATACCCTACGATTTTACGAATTACGAGACTTTTAGTACCCCTGTGACCCTTTAAATTTCCGAAGGAAGGGAGAGTTCATGGTGTGCGATGTACTTTGCTGCTATGTGCGTGCCTTTCCTCTGGGTCCAGTGAAACAATCCTACACAAATTTAATTTTTTTTTACGGTCAGGGACACAAATCATTTTGTTTCACTCAATGGAATTGTTTCAACTCTGTTGGACACTACTGGGATGGGCGGGGCTTAATTTTATAGGATTTGAACTTGGCATGATGTTTGGGTTTTGAAGCAAGTGTGGAATTCGGGTTAATTTATTTTTGTATTGTAATGGTGTACCAGGGAAAGGTGGGACTGTGGTACGTACATACATGCATGGTATAATTATGGAGGGTGATGAGGATGAATGCGAACAATTAACACATAATACAAGAGTTTGTGTTTATGTCAGGTCAATCATAAACTCCGCGGTTGGTGTTCCAGTTAATTTGGTTTTGTAAAATAACCAATTCCATTTCCATTGAACAGTTTTGATTATATTCTTGGTGTCTAGCCAAACCCATTAACTCCAAATGTTGCGTTATTGAAGCAATAATACAAAAATGAACCCCGTAAACTCGTCAAGTCTGGAATTAATAATCGTCAAAGGCTATGTTGTGTATGTATAGTTTCTATCCGAAAATATTTGTAGTGTGGGTGCAAAGTACTTGGACAGAATGCGCTAATATTTGCATATAACAACAGACCCATGAATCACGGAAAAATTTGTCGACCGTTGTGTGGAACATTTGGAAATCCGACCACGTATAAACTCAATACAGGCCGATATGCGTATCTATTCATTTGTTTGAATAAAGCATTGGACTTAATGACATAAGCGAAGGTCACATATTATTTAACTTATGCCAGCTGTGGTTTATCTTTCTTAATTACGTATTTTATGATTAGAGTCTGCGGTCTGTTACAGAAACGGCATTTAGTTGATCCATACTATGTTTACCATCATTTGAATTCAACACTTCACACTCTCCGGTACTTTCCTGTGAAAGTGAAAAA
The DNA here is from genome assembly GCA_034698835.1 of Protaphorura tricampata. NCBI lineage: Eukaryota > Metazoa > Arthropoda > Collembola > Poduromorpha > Onychiuridae > Protaphorura > Protaphorura tricampata. Next base: position 14,884 of record JAQGCB010000270.1, read on the forward strand.
TTAAGAAAAATATATATTTACTAATCTTAAGAGTTATTGGTGGACGATAGAGTAAAGATTTTCCATTGTTTCGATTTCTGAAATGTCCGAAGAAAGTGTTTACGAGGTAATTGTAATTGGAGCGGGGATTATTGGGAGTGCAACTTCATATTACTTGTCCAAAGAATTTGGGAAGAAAATCCTACTTTTGGAGCAATTCGATTTTCTACATAGGAAAGGATCAAGTCATGGGGAGACACGGTGAGGAAAAGTGACATTTATTTGCAAGTATACCTTACCAGTTTCGGATTCAACGCTCCTAGTCAATAGAATTTGTTCTACTTAAATACAGAAACAACATTCTCATACATTTCCAAAATCTTAATAAAAGTTGTTCAAGAATCCGTTATCAGATTTGAAGAAAGTCGAATTATACATCACTTGCAAATGGTAATGCTGACTTGCTGCTAATTTATCTCTAAACTGACCGCACAGCACAGGGTGCATAAAGTTATTATGACAAGTAGGTCCTCAGAAATCTTATTGCTTATGCAGTAAGGCTTATTTGTAATATATTAAAATCTCTTAATTCTTTCGTAATCATTCTAGAATCATACGAAGAACATACGCTGAGGAACATTATACATTACTAATGAAAGACGCTTACCAATTTTGGGATGAAGCAGAACAAGAGTATGGGTCAAAAGTTTACACAAAAACCGGAGGGATTGACATCTCGAAACCCGATTACAAGGTATTTTGTCAATCCATTGTAGTACAATAATACCAAACAACCTTTCCCGCACCTTCCAGAGGGAAAATCCCGAGCGAATGCCAATTAATGATATATTTCTATAAGGTATTTCAATCCGTCGTCTCTTCTGCGAAGAAATGCAATGTTCCATTTGAAATTCTTTCCCCAGAACAAGTTTCTGAACGATTTCCACCAATAAAATTGCCCATTGGGCATGTAGCACTGTATAGCCCAGATGGCGGCACTCTGAATGCTACTAAAGCTGTGGCCATGTTTCAAAGCCTAGCTCGTCTCAATGGGTGTCAAATGAAAGACAACTCAAGTGTCACCAAAATTGAAGAGATGAAGTCGAAGGATGGTACGAAGGACTTCATCATTGTCCAGGCCAGTCCATCCCAAATATTCCTTACAAAGAAACTCATCGTTACGGCAGGTGCTTGGACTAAAAAGATTTTGGAGCAAAATCAGGATTTGGTTTTACCAATACAACCCAAGGAAACGAGTGCATATTACTGGAAAGTGAATGACTCCATTGCCTATTCTTCTGACAAATTCCCAGTTTTCATAACTTATGGAAAGCCATTGATATATGGTTGCCCAGCCAGAGAGTACCCGAATATGATTAAATGTGCAGCTCATCATGGGACAGACTGTGACCCGGACTCAAGAGACTACGATATGGCCGATAGCGAGATTGAAGAGAAATTGAGTGATTTCCTTCAATCTGTGTTCACAGGAGTTGACCCGACTCCTGCGATGACGGAAAGTTGTATGTACACTGTTAGCCCGGATTATAATTTTATAATTGACAAAATACCGTCCAGTCAAAATATTTTTATTGGTTGTGGCTTCAGTGGACATGGATTTAAACTTGCCCCTGTCATGGGAAAAATTCTTACTCAATTAGCTATGAATGGGCAGCATTTGTATCCTGACATTGCAAAATATTTTAAATTGGAACGATTCAATTAACAATGAATTTCTCAATCGCTTCGTCTAAACTGTAGAATTGGGTCCTATGTTATATTTTAGGTCTGACTTTTTTGACACTAAATTCCCTTATAGTTGTAAACCCTCGGACTGCAAGTCAAATAAATCAGTCTACTATTATTTCGGCTGATTAAAATTCGTTTATGCGATATTATATGCATAAAAAATAATTCAATCGCCAGGTTTTTCTTGTTAATTTAATTCGTAAAGAATGCACTACTGGCACGGCACAGCTAAATCTCTGACCAGAAATTGGGTTCTCAGAGTGCTGGAAACCCACAATGAGTTAAAAGTGGGTTAAAACTAATTTTCGGCCCACAGTCACATTTTGAAATCTAATTAGCTCATTTTAAGTCCGTATAAATGCATAGCTCAAACCGTTCTCCATGTTATGTAGACGAAGTTGCCGTAGTTTTGTTCAAGTCTGATGGTTGAAATACTCTCTGAGGAACACTTTCCGTATTAGCATAAAATAAGGTTAGTAAAAAAACACCTTTTAACTCTACTTGGCCAGCACGGCACAGCACAGCGGCAAAAGATACATAAGAAACCACCACCGAGCAGTATTTCACCCCAAAATACTTAAACACACTTACTCTAGACAGTTATTACGGTCACAGTCATAATAAACCAAAGTCTAGTTTTATATATTTTGCATATTCCACACAGGGTCATTCATCTTCATTAGGACAAGGAGCTTACATGATACTGGATTGCTTTGCTTACGTCTTACGTGTCCGTGCCGTGCAGTGCAGTCCAGAAGACCAGACGCGCCGCTTTTTCATGAATACTTTTACTTGGCATTGAACAAATCTCACGACTTAAATATTATTCCATGCAAAATTTCATATATCATACAATTTTTACTTGAACATACTGGTTGCAAAATTGCAGCTCGTGTGCGCTATGTATGTGTTTTAGAAAAAATTGTAGTCACCAAACCAGTTAAAATGTTTTATCAGCTATAAGGAATACGTAAATATTGTAGACGAAACCAATATATTTAATACAGAAACGCGGTGCAATATTATTGTAAAGACAATACTCGAACTGTGCAAAGGTTTTATTTTTGTACCGTACTTCTAGTTCAATTCTAGCTTCTGTTTTAAAAAATGGAAACAAAGGAACAATTTAAGTTCAATTCTACGCAAACTATTGTCCCAAACTTTTATTTTAAAAACTGAGACAATGTCACACAATGCAAACAATCTTGAACACTGGCACTGGCAGCATACCCACCTACTGTGTGTAACATTGGAGTTACTGTGTACCATTCGAGTGTGAATGGTGACATGTGTCCATAGAAATATGTGTACCTGACCCCCAGTAAATATCCCGTTGACACCGTCAATTCATTGTCTTTTAACGTTAAACAATTTCGAGAGTAAAATCTAGCCTCTGCTCAGTGTTCCTTTCGTAGAAAACGAGTTCTTCGTGACAAATGACATTTATTTTGATTTTTTTAACCAAGATGAGACGACACCACATGGAGTGTGCGCTCCTGGTTAAAGTAAGTAAACTAAATGACAGGTTTTAGTGGAATTGTGCACTCATTGAATACTAACCAAGTAAAATGTCTCGCCAATTGACAAAATGTAATAAAACCTAATTTTTTAACAAGGTGTGGTGTGGTTACAATATCAGTGTATAAAAAACAATGGAGTACATTTTCGCAAACACCCACCTGTATAATGTAAAAAGTATTCGTGCTAAAATATACATTTCCTTGTCAATTTATTTGTGGTAAGATGATGGGAAATAATTTAAAGATGTTACAACCTAAAGCCATGCATTTGTGTCCCAGGCATTCTTCTAGAGATTTTCTAAATAAGGGTTGGAACCGACAATTACTTAAAGCACAAAATGAAATGAGGGAACTCCTCTTGGCTGTTCTGTACCTTTGGGGTGGAGAATGATGATGTTAATTACGTAATATGCAGTCAAGTACAGTCATGGATTACAAGCTACCTTAAATTCAGGTGTTTTTCTAGGCTGAGCTGTTTTGTTACCCTGAATATAATTTTTTACGGGTTTACGTTTTTGTTCCATTTATATTCCATGAGCGTGGAATGAATTAGGTTTCCTTAACAAAGCATGCAGTTTTTGGTCGCTTGATTTGCTATTGTAGAGTGTTTCAGGAGAGCAATATATTTTGATTGACAGCCTTAAATGAGGTGCAAAGAGCCGTGAAAATGTGGTACATTAATAAGACTCGGAATGTTTTCCCCGAAGAATCTGGTTAGGAGTTGGGAAGCTGCTGAGTGCTTAATAATTGCGTATGCGTCTTCGCATTTTACAATAACACTCTATTTTTTACCTTCTTTGTCTCTACACCCAATTAGTCAAATTATTAGGTATTAGCGTTTCTAATTACTGGAATTGGTGGATTCATAAGAAAGTGAAGAGAAAAGTCAGGTTCATTATACATATTATATCATCGTCTGCTCTAAACCCGGGGTAGTATAGAAAAAGAATCACTGGTTTTAGATTTGAAAATATTGCATCTCTGCTTGCCAGATTTAATATCATCTAATACGTTATTGACTTGCATTGTTAAGGCAGACGACTTCGGTGAAATAGTCAGTTTTGAGCAACAAAAGAATCCAAATGTCAATTAGCCAGGGTAAGGGTTGAAATTGGCAGTACTTTGTTTTCTTCGTAATTCACGAATGTACTCATTTATTCTCCTCGAATAACTTGGTGGTGTGTGTCATACTGCATTAAAATATTAATAAGCCCCTTCGTCTTTTGTTGCCTTAATTGACGGCTTAATTGCAAAAATAACCACATTTGCTACCGGAAGTCGAGTCAAAGAATTCATATAACAAGTCGTAAATTATAAACAAAATATTCTCTAGTCTTTATAATTGCAATGGCGCAACCAACATTTTGTCAATAAATAATTCGATATTTTTGAACTCATTACATTCCTAATAGTCATCGTTAGCACGACCGTATGCGCTAGAGCCCACAGAATTATTTACCATCCTCCAGCCAATGTTAATTTTATAGAAGCACAACATACTGGGTATAGTTTTATTTGCCTTAGAAATCACGCAAGACAGTTAATGGTCACATTGTATATATATGAATCAATACCCAACTTTACAAATAGTACTGGTGTCTACGGTGGTGCCGGTGTTACTCTAATAGATCTTAAGGGCTGGGTCGATTTAAATTTGAATATAAGAAGACACGAAATACAATAGAATGCAATATTTTGGGTGCAAGATTTCATAAAATTTGCGTAGGGATGCCAAGACCTACAATTTATCAAGAATTTAAGAATCTTAACATGAAAGGTCGCGGTCATTTCACGGTATTCTTAATTGGCATACGTTTTCCAATTCTATTTCCGTGAACTCATCCTAACGTTAGTAACATATTGACAGTATAGTCAACGATAGCCATGTATGCTATGAGCCTTGCTTGCTCATCCAAATAACTCGTTTCACCAATCCCAATGAGGACTTTTCTGAGTGATTTCAGTTCGAATCTGTCAGCTTTGCTCTGTTCTGGCAATTTTTTCTTGGCGATCAATGCTTCTTCTGAAACTGCACTGATGCGTCCTCCAAGCCCGAACAAAATCTCCAAATATATCAAAAATACAGATTCTACAACGATCATAGCAGCAAAAATAGTGGGTACAAGGTCAATTCGAATTATGATAGTGTTGAGGACGACCACTATCGTGAGTATGCAGGAGATGTGAACCGGCATGAGAACCGCTTGTACACAATCATTTACTTGAGCCACCAGTATCTGGACAGATTTATAATGTTGTACCCAGTTTAAATGAACGTTGAAGTACGACCCAGACTCTGTGTGCCTGAAAATAAGAAGTTATTATGAGACCCAGAGTTATTGAAAACTTAACGTAAATCCGGAATTAAATTACAAACTTGAATGGAAGGAATTTAACTTTATTATTTATTAGTTGTCTCCGGAAATATCTAACTCAAAGTGACAAACCTTAGAAAATGTTTTTCGACTATTCACCTTCGACATTTGCTGCAAGCACTGGCATTTCTATTGCAATCTCGTATTATCACTAACGACTACATGATCAGTTACACAAAATCTCATTACTTACTTCAGCGCTAACTGCATCTCCAGAGCCTGAAGTATTGCTGGCACAGCGAAGGCTATGTAAACATATATTGATGTGATTTGTCCAATTATTGACATCAATTGGAGAACACAGAAAAAAAGCACTTTTGGTATGGATGCATGACTCCATTTGACCCGACCTCTCGAATTGATCTTGGGATCGCAAATGTGAAGGATCCGGTTGTAGTAGTGGAGCTCACAGGATCTCAAGTACATGACAACACATAGGGCTTGTACGAAGGTACAAAGCCAGAAAAATGCTTTCATGATTTTCCCGTAAAGATTTTTTATTTTTGGTGCGGAACCGGTTCCATAAGTCGCTAAAAATAAAAAAAATTGCGACATAAAATCCTCGTTACATTTTCAGTGGAAACCAGTCGCAGTCGGAAGAACCTCCTTGGCCGTGCCTTACAAAATTTTCAATGAATGTGTGTATTTTTAATTAAAACTTAGTTTCGTACCTTCAAATCGAGCGAAATAAATGTTCACATTATTGATGAGCGGAACAATCTCACGGCTTTTCCAGACAGTATGCAAATGTAGAAACCCTGTGAAAATGTAAGTGCCGATGTATTCCATATGCATCACGTCATAGCCCACTGAGATGTCGATCTTGCCATTCAAAATATCATGACAGAAGAAACCAATTACGATTGCTTCTTGCAAAAACAATATTATTTGTAAAAAATAATAAACGGTTAACTTGAGCTTCGACTTCACATGGTGAGCTAGTCCTGTAGTTTTGTCTACATAAGCCGGAAGTGTGCCAGTATAGTATGCGTAATTCAAGAAGAGAATCTGAGCTTCCTTAATTTCCTTCAAAGCAACGCTGACGACAGCTGGAGTTGGAGCACTATCACCGTCCGATTCCTCCATCACGAACTGACCGTCGTCTCGAATTCAGCTCTCTGGTTAAATTCGATTTTGAAATGTCTCATCGTTTTAAATATTTACAGTTTCATGTCAAGCCGGCGTAAAAGGTGGCTTAATGGGAATTCAAGGATGAGAAATTGATGTGCTCATTGAATTAATAAGTTGAACTAAATAACACATCGAAATAAAATACTTCGCCAGTATTGCGAGATGACGAAAGAACCTGAACACGGCTAGTATGGTTTTTCCTTTTCTGTTCTGGGTAGCCCATTATAAATTCATCGGGATCTGATATAGAGACAGACACAGTGTTTGAATTATTCGTTGATTGTATCAAATATAATACGGTTAGGTCCTCCTGCGTACGCGGAACTATTATACTATATGTACAGACAAATACACTAGAATAGCAGAATCTAAAATAAAATGATAAACTGGATCAAGAAAGTAGATTTGTTTTTAGAATTTTAGGCCAAAGGAGCATCGAGCAGTCAAACTATTTTCAGGGACTAGAATATTATGGTGAGAAGTATTTCCGTATTAGAGAAAGACAGACATCATATGATTCATATACATAAAATTGAGACGTAGCACATGGTGAGGTCGTTGTCCTTACGATAATAATTTACCAATTATTCTCAATTTTTAATTTTCCTAGGATCCTAGGAGATTTCATTTAAAAAAATTAGCGGTAACTTGATCTTGGATTTCGCATGGTGAGTTTGTCCTGTAGTTTTGTCCACTTAAGCCGGAAGTGTGCCAACATAGTTTGCGTAGATATTCAGAAGTATTCAAGAAGAGGATCTGGTGTCTTCTTTGATTTCTGTTAACGCTACGTTTATGGAGAAAGTGGTGAAAGTATATACTTGTTTGACCTTCGGAGTGATTACGTTAGTTCTCATACTAATGTTATTTATTATCCAACGACATTACAAGTTATCAGAGAAAGCTGCTGCTAACATTTTTACCCATAATTTATCAGTTTGTGATTTTTATAAGGGTAGTTTTCTCCAAGATACTCAAGAAATGACTATCGTTTTTTACAAACTACCTGCACTCTATTCTAATATACGGCGAGAAAAAGAGTGATGACGGTTTGAGTAGTCCTGACGGTTTTGGGTCGTTCTTGGCGTGGCCGAGTAACCGTTTGTCATCTAACTTCTTCAGATGTCTGCTGTTGCTCTGACATGAAGTGAAATTGAAATGACGACGGACCAGAAAAGAAATAATATAATAAAAAACGATGAATAAATGGACACGCCTTTCGAGGGAGACTTCCGAGGTGTCGAAATGGTTCAAACATTTATATCTACTGCGTGATGTGTTCTCAAATTAATAGAAGGCAGTGTTCTAGTCAAACTAGTAAGAATATTTGTAACGTGTGAATTCATTCGATAAATATTAATGGCCTTGTAATTAATTATATCGTCCGAAGATTGACGGCAAAGAGTACTTACGACACCTCAAGGACTTTCCTTGTAAAAGTACACTCCGAAGATGAATCCACGCAAAGCTGTTAAATGAAGATGATTTGTCTTAAATCCGAGCTCTCGCAGTGCAGTAGCCTAATAGCTTTTCCACATTTTTATCACGAAAATGGATCAGTCAGAAAAACATTTTACATCAAGGACCAGTCTTACTTTTTTCTACTACAAAGCACAAGTACTTGCATCTGCATGACAGACTGAAAAGAACACGACCTAATCACCATCATCAGTTCATCCATTATTATAAAATGCTTTTTGAGCTTAACTTGTCGAAATAAAAAAAAGGGAACAAAAAATGGATGAATATTGTATTTTAATAAGGCCTTTTTGTTCTGTATAATTCTCAGATCAAGATTATGAATTTTTTTTCTGGCTGCATGGACAGAATGAAGTACCCTGATGAGGAATTGCTGGGCTGGATGGGTACTTGGCTTCATCCCTTTCAATCTGGAGCACAAGTTACCTTGTCAATCAAATGAGCCAGCTATGTACATATGCAACAGCCTACACTACATGGTTTCGTAAAAGTGTTTCGTCATAACCATTTCAAAATAGTAAAGAACACAAGAATGCAAGATTGAAAACTTGGGTCAGATTTACAGAAATTGTTCATTTTCCGCGTAGTCCTAGTAAATCTTCAATACCTTATGTATAGATCTAAAATAACCAAAATTCAAAGAAATTCTGACTTATGAGTGCTTGAAATTAAAAATACGTTCTACGGCTATGATTTTTTTGCTTTTTATATAACCTTGAGTTAAAGTGATTAAATCCCAACCGTCACCTTTACCGCTGAAGACTAAGAATAAACCATTACGGCTCCCATAAATAGAAATAACGCTCGTTACTGAAGAAAGGCCTAGAGCTTAAAATTAATCACAATTTCACTCACACTCTCTCCCTAAAAATTAATGAAAAAATCCCAACCGACAGCCGAGGCTCAGATTAGAAATTATGAGGTTGAATGAAAAACTCGGTTCGAGAGTCGGGACTCGGGACAAGATTGGAGTCAGTCTTCCGTCTTGACATTTTATTACGAATGACGAAAGGTGTGTAATGTGTTCCTTAGCTTAATTTGGTCATGCTGTACACGGAACTGCATTAGATGAAGGATAATTCTAGATGATGAAGATGTCATAGCTCGGTGATTAATTTGACTCATTCTGTTGTAGTCAGCCACAGCCACCGTGCTTCTCGAGTAAATTGGCCGACGTACAAGGTAGCCTATACTGCATCTGGTCTTTTAAAAAAAACTATATTTTTGTATAGTGAATTTCGTATGAAATCCACGCAAACGGAGAGGTCAGTAGTGTAAGCCGGGCACAGATTTTTTAAGGTAAAGTAAATTAACCCAGAGCACAAGGGTACAAATGAAGTTAAATGTTCATTTGAAAAATGCTCTATTCGAAATAATGCCTATACACTTAACACATAAACCTATTTCTGACCATAAATAGGGCCTGAAGAATTCAACCCGTGGTAGATTACGGTTATAAACTATTTGGCGGATTTTATGTGGAATGCATAAAATGTTAAAGGTGAATATCGCATGTTAAGGCACTACTAAACTCATCGACAGCCAAAGAGTTCCGTATGTCATGCAAGAACCATGGGATTTTACTACTTTACAACTTCGTAGAATTATCAATATCGATTTTGTTTGTTTTGAGCGCACTGTACATATTCTATTAAAAATTATTAATCGGAAATTGAATAATATGTCCCGTGAGTTTAATAAAATTGCCAAACAAACCTTCACGGTACGAATGATTAGGACCTAAAAAGTCAAAGGCATTTTTGGGATAGAATAGAGGTATTCAGAAAGTCCACTGGGTCCAGATGAAAAATGATGCGAGTATAAAATTCGAAACATCAAACATTTCAGTCGTCCATTGAACAGAAAGCTAGCTATTGACATTACATCTTCATACTCGCATTCATCGCACGGTTCAATCTGCGCTTTGAAAAAGTCATTTGAAATCAGGAAAAGAAGTTGGCGATGGTTTATGTTCATATTCTTAACTCGAAGTTCTCATGCAAAACTGATCCTTCATATTTTATGATAATCTAATGCATAATTGACAATGACATTTCGCACGATATAAAATTTTCAAAGAGAATATACTGAAATAAAATTGATTCCATTTCCTGAAATGTTTAACGGGAGACCATTTGGATTTCACAACTCAAACATGACTCATTTACAAAAGCAGAAACGCAAAAACAGTCTTAGAGTTTGCTTCCGTGTTCGTGTCATATTCTGAAGTTTCCTACACTGAATTTCGACACGCGGATTTACTAAAATTGTTTGAAAAGCCTGGTGCCTGGCGTTCCATTCCATATAGAAACTTGTAACATTAACATCCAAACGTGAGAATTAAACTTAAATGTTCGAAGGTACATCACAGTGCCGGCGTGAGGATTGGGACGGCCTGAGGTAACTGGGTCCCGAAAGGATCGGGTTTATAGGATGCCCGCGCGT
>JAQGCB010000271.1:0-25541 GCA_034698835.1 Protaphorura tricampata
CTTAATTACTCAGTTGAGAATTCATTTGAATTAGTTCAACATAACGTTGAGTTCGTCGGTCATTTAGATACTAGGTCGACCGGCGGGATAATTAAGTTTGAGTGGCTGGGAAATGTCTGTTGTTAAAAAGTTGAAGGAACAATGGGGAAAGAATTGTGCTGGTGACCTTTTGAATGGATTGATGGTTGTGTGGGGGTTAAAGTCCGGTCCTCTAATGTTTTGTCGATCACCGCTGTACGCTGCTCAATGTTACTGCGTTGAAATTTGTCTGTAATGTCCTCATTTTTTGTTGGAATAATCATAACGACTTGAAAGCACGCACACAAACAAGCGGGATTTCTTGGTCAAACATACGGTTTTAGGTTTTTATGATAGTTTATTTTGTCAGAACAAGTGAGTTAGTAAGTGCCGTACGGAATGGAGTGTTATAGTTATCGTTATGGCCTGGCAGAGTAGGGTGTGAATGAATTTACCAAATTGGGAGAATGTTTATTATGACTGGAAATTGAAATGTTAGGATTTTGCTTTCATGAATGGTAGTTTAATGAGTTGGCCGTTGTCTTAAATGGTCTCGGACAAAAATCGGGATAGTTTTGATAGTTTTGCTATAACAGGTTACAATAAGTCTGTCAAAAGTGTGTGTGCGTAGGAAGTTGTCTAGTTTGGTGAAATAGGCAATGTTGGGTTTGGTTACGCAAAATGTTGAGAAGGAATTTGATGACACTGCGCTGGTCAGGATCCGGTTACGTAGACTTTTCCATGTCGGGTTAGGGATATTGTTTCTAAACACTCGCCAGAATATAAATCTCTTTTTAATTTTCTATTGTGATCCACCCTGCATAATTTTATCGTTGGTTCTGTCGGTTTTGCGTTGAGGTAGTGATAGAGAAAGGATTCCGGTAAAGAACATTTACCTCGAGCGGATGACATAAGATGTTTGTATAAATTGCAACAATTGTTGGAGTCTGAAAGGGATGACACCTATCCGAATTTCCTGCCCTTTTCTGGTCTAGCTAATGAGAAAGATAAGAAGTCTTGTCTGGTCTGGCACAAGTGTTTGTCTGTCTGTCTTGTCTTTTTGCATTTATTCGACTGACTGGGTTCGTCTAGGCTAAACACTTAGTTCTACATGAATGAATACACGATATTTAAATTATATCAAGGATGTTCCTGTTGTGTTGGTGTGAGATTTAGAGATTTATTGCGGTGAAATCGGGGAGGGGCTGGAGGAGATACCTGATTTTCAGACCTGAAGGTGTGAAGGTGAAGAGTGAATAGTTGTACGGAATTATTTTTGCCGGTCAATTAATTATTCATTTAGTGCCAGGGGTCAGGGATTATTTGTTGGTGTTTTCAGTGATATTTAAAGTTCTGACTTCAGAAGTGCCATTTTAGTTTTTGAGATTCGGATAGCTCAACTCTTATTTCTAATTCATAATATTCGCATATAGCTCAATTCTCACAATAAAATCAAAAATACTCACAATTTGACATTTTGTAACTTTTAAAGAGAAAATGAATTTCAGTCGTAATTTCTAATTCGCATCTCAAAAACACAAACACTCATTAAGGGACCCGGAAAGATGTTTAAAAAACTGTAGAGTAGATAATACTTCACGCGCATGGTTTTACTTTCGTAGACTACTGTTTGATGTTTTTCTCATTAGAAATGTTTGACTTATAATCTCATAGATCACATTTGTTGGGAAGAACGGATGTAATAATTAATGACCATGTTTATATTTTTATGACTGAGGATATCTCGGTTGGGTTACAAACTACAAATCAGACTTTCATCTTCTGATGCACAATCTAAGAGGGGTATGTTCTTTACTGAAAATCCGAGGGCGGAGGCAAGCGTCAACCTGCCACCACTTGTTGTGAATTATTCAGAATAAACGGATGGAAAAAAATGTTGGGAAATTAAAGGTTAAACAGATACATTCCCTGAAGATGAAGTGAATCTTGTGAAATGACAAGAGGGGTGTGGTTTTTGGTACTCAATAATAACAAGATTCACGTAACAATTTATGTGTAATGGGATGGATTACAATTACATATTTTAAAAAAATCAAAGGATTGCATTGAATGGTAAATTGCTCCCGGAGTGGAATGTGCTCGCTCAAGGAAGTTCATGTAAGATTATTAGTATTCGAATGTGATTTCAATGGCCAAGAGCCGAATGAGGGGGACGGACACATTGGACAGGTCTAGAGGATGAGAATTGAAATTGAAATGCACGTATGTATGTGTGTGGGACTACTCGTAAACGTCTGCCAAATTGTTTGCGATTGTAATGCTAATCAAGAAAATTTTTGATAGACTGATGAGGAATTGAAAATGAAAATGAGGACTGACCTGCAGACAAAGTCTCTTTCTGACAAACAAAGCTCCATACAAGACGCCCGACTTCCAGTTTTCCTTTGCTTTTTCACAATGTCATTGGTCCTTGATTTGAGTTTAAAGTCTGGGACACGTTCATAGTCCCAAGCCCGGTCACAGTGGTCACTCAAGCAAACCTTTTGCCCATAAAGTGTGAAGACAGGGAATTGTGATGAGCTTAGAGCACCTGAAAATTAATTTAAAGAAATAATTATAAGTAAAAATATTTTCATTTTCAGCGGACACTTTTCTATATAATGAAGCATCTCTTATACGATTCGATTATATTATTAAATCAATGTTGGGTTAAGTAGATTTAAAGATTGGACGCAGGAGTCTCAGTTTATTCTGAAATCTTGCAATTCGTGTTGAGATTTTTTTTAGTTTATTCTCTCCCAACTATACTATAATTGTATTGTCTATGCTTTGATATCATTAACATTAATTAATTTAATCTTGTTCGCTCTGTTCAAGTTTTGACGAATTGTTTATGCTGTGTCATTCAGCTATTTAGATTCTATTCCGTTGATTATAGAAAATCATAACAGGTATAGCTTTATATTATTCTGTGTTCATTCTTTCAACAATTAATTACTCATTAATTTGATCTCATTTATTTGTACCGGTTTTAGGCATATTAATTTTTATCCCGGGGCACGCCTTTCCTGAAAACCTCCATTTTCGATAAGTATATCCTGCAGCCCTCTAAACCTCATTTTCCAACCGTTGAAAGTCATTTTAGGATTTCCAATTGAGGCAATTAATTATAGAGGCCGTGGGAAATAGGGATTAGTGGAAAGCAGGATTGTAATTAATCCTCTGCTCACGTCAGTGTTACATTTTTATGAATTCAGGATGTCAATTAAATTAAAATTATCCAAAGCTCAACTATCAGTCTTAAGCTTAGTCATGCATTGATAGATTTTAAGACAGGTGTATACTTTTTGTGGAGCATGAGGCTATGTATAGTTCCAGGGCAGGTACGTTGTTTTGTTTGCCAGTACTTGGTAATAATAAAAATTACTGTCATCATACAGTAACAGTACAGAACATGGATTGGAATAAAAAAAGTAACACAGTTTGGCACAATAATACTGTCTACAAATGTACAAAGTAAGATGGTTCAGTTTCCTAGGAATTTCTCTCATGTTCTCCGTCGTCCTTTTAAAAAAGGTGTGAATAGTAATTCGAACAACATGCATGGCATGGGATGGTTGGGTGCACGGGGCATTTTGTGCACGACTTTTTTAAAACACCGTCGTCCTAGACAAGGTACTTGGAAAATTGGGTGTTATTTTGCTTAGCCATTTGATTTTTATTACGTTTTGTACAATTTCTGACGGTAGGAATGATCATACATTAGTGCAGTACAGACTCTACAACAGAAATGGAATATGGGACGCGGCGGGCATTGTATTGAATGCATGTCATGCAAATGCATCACTTTGTCATATCTTCGTCTTATTTTATTTCTTCTTTGGGGTAAAATCCTCTTGATAATGGGAAAAATAGATGGGCCAGCAGTTGTACTGCACGTAATTTGTACTCGTTTTACATAAGACGTGCTCTGCCTTGTGTATATGTATGAGTGTGTAAAGAAAAAAGAAAAATGAGACACTGGGATTTGGAAAGAGTTGGACAAAAGAGGCTGTTGTAAATTCCATGCAAGAAACTGCATTTTCCAAAAAGAAACTCATTCACCGTGAAACTTTTGAGAAAAGAAAGAATCCGACTGTGAAGAAATTGGGTGAATATTACGTTGCATTACATTTCTGTACGAAATGAACTGCCTTTGCACGAACATTGAGGTTTTCTCAGTGAAGTGATGTATTTCTAGCCTTCGGGAGAGACCAATGCTAATTGAACATAAATCCATGTTCAACATATGTGTTGCAGTCAATGTATTCTCTAACCAAATTAATTTTACATATTTGACCATCATTACCCCTCCATCGATTTTGTTCAGAAAAAAATAAATAGTCAGTCAGCATACTCTGTTCAGTTCAAAACTATAAACAAATGACATGATGAAATTCACAATGATTTTTCGAATACATGGACCTCAACATATGCATACAGTTTCAAGTTTAACATGACATGTTACGCACGCGAGAGTGTCGGGCACCCGGAGGTGAAACCAACCTTAGTGTTTTGTGACATGACTGTGTGTGACATTTTAGTGACTAAAGTGATGAGAACGAACGCCTTCATGATTAGTTAGTTTCTAGTTGTTTCAAGGGGAACAAAAGATGTCTGTGTGGGTCTGGCTAGACTGGATTTAATTTAGACTTAGTTAGAGGTAGACAGAATCAATGGGTATTAACGTTGAGAAGTGACTTGTTATTTCTATCCTCACTTTTCTCTTCTCTGTTGCTACAAATAGTATGTCGTGCAAAATATATCAGCACTTGGTTTACTTTTTTCTTGAGTATTTTGTTGTTGTCGGGACCCCCAAACTTGTAACTTGCTTTGAATCCCATTCATCCATGGAAATTCAGTCTGTGGAGTCTATTGTGACCACCAGGGAGACGTTAAGGAGTTAAAGAGAGACGTCAACCTTTTGTCTGTGCCTTGTCGTGTCTTTTCCTTCCATGTGGTAGTCTCACCTACATTCAAGACAAATCTAGGGTGGTGCACTTTGAATACTTTTCAGGAATGATAAATTCCTTCACAAATTGAATAGACTACCCCAGAATGCAAATCGTCTAGACATCAGTGATGCACTTTTCCAAATTCTTTTCAAGGAGGTTGAGGTCATGGACGGATTCATGATTGTCAGTCAATTCTATTTTGCTGTGTTTTAGGCATTAACGGATTAAGTTGAGTCATTGGTGCAACTCTTATATATCCAGTCAATTATATGTACTTGGTTTGTTGTTTAACTCCGCTTATGGTTAAAACCGTCTAGAATGACTCCCTAACAATTTGAATCAAATTGAGCGAAGAAGCACGCCAAAAACGAGTAATTTTTTCCCCAAAAAGGTACCGACTGTAACGTAGACGACTTTATTCCTTGAGTATGATTTTGTCATCAGATAGGACAGGTTGAGGGAGTAAATGACATATATAGTGCGACTCAGCGATGCGTTTAATTTACAAGTTTCACCACCAAGCTCTTTAAGGGAAGACGAGGTAGGAAGGACTTTTTTTGTTACTAGCTTCAAATCTTCCAGACTCGTCGAGTTTTATTGTTTGTTTAGTTTTCTTCACCTTCTGTCTGCACTATGCACAGAAAGGACAGAGTTGAGTGGACGGACGATGAGGAATGATGTTGAGTGACATTAATGACAAGGAGCATTTAGGCAAGTCTGGACTGACAGGATATGTCCAAGGAGAAGAATATGTCTTATGGGGTGGACTGGGCACTATATGGGTGGGTACTTTGGTTGTATATGACTATGACAGTCAGGTGGAACCAAAACTTTATTATATGACGATGATAAGGCAAAAAAGTTTAAAGATTTTGGGTTTAAAGAGTAAATTGGTTGTTTGAAACGTCATGTTAACATAGCGTTATTTCGTGCAATATGCATGGACCTGACGGACGGAGGAGGAATTTGTTTTCGTCACTATTTTGCTTGTTTGCAATGGAATATAAAAGCTTTAACGTTATTCCCTCCCGGCCATCAAATCTAGTTATGTAACGCTAATGTAATTGTATTCAACTTGGAGGACGAACGAACACCGATGGAGATGTGGATAAAAATTCGTTGATAAAAGATTTGAAATTATGATAAGCCATGAGAGATAGAGAGATGGATGGGGAAAACAAAAACAGTTCAAGTTTTAAACCTTAATTCAACGCACGCTTGTCTGAGGGCAGACTGGTTTTAAGAAATTATAGCAGAAATGAGTGTTTATAAAATCTTGAATATTTTATAGCCTGCTGGAAGAATGAAATATGAGTGGGAGGATTTTTATTTCAGATTTGATGGGTGAATATTATTTATTCCAAAGTAAAAATTATGTTTTCCCGAGAGTGCATTATTTCATGTCGACGTTACGTCAGATTCCAGGGATAAGACGGATTGTTTGCTTTCTTTTGATATTTTTTGAAGTGAGTGTGTGTGTGTGTGTGATCAAAAGATATGGAAAGGAAAAGACAGGGAGCTGATGTGATGTGAAATTTGAGTGCGTTAAGAGTATATGTGAATGGAAAGAAAAGGTCGGGAGGTCAAAGGTGACAGGCGGACGGTCGGGTCTCATCTCATCCCCACCACACAAACTCTGACTTTGCCCAATCTGTTTAGAAAAAATAGAAGAAAAACTGGTTTTTTTTACTCGGCTGACCGGACTGACTGGACTACAATGATGGACAGATGGACTGCACCCACACCGTCAAATCTTAAAAACCTTTTCTTCTCTGTCTTCTTAGAAAAATATACTCTTTTTTTTTACTCCATTGCATTACTTTATTTTACTTTATTTTTTACATACATCGGGATTGGATTGTTTTGTTGCGTGAGTGTGATGGTTGATTAGCCCAAAGATTTGTTATGTCTTGTATTACTACTACCACTACTGTGTCATACTGGATTACGGTGTATGTGCCAATGTACAGTACATGTATGAGGATTCATTACTCATGTATGATGTACTGATAATATGATTGCATTGTGTAATCCACCCGAGAAACAATGACATTGTTGTTTTCTACGGTGTGGGACTGTCACAATCTCAGAAAGAAAATTAAAGAAGGAATATCATGCATATCATATATGTTTGTGTGTGATTATTTTTGAGTCTACAAAAAATGTAAGGAAAGCAATACATACATGCATTCATGTTTCCCAACATTAGTACAGAACAGGACAGAGTTGGACAACGACACATTACATAGTCTATTGAAACGTCCAAAGGTATACAGAGAGAAAAAAACTCGGTTAATTGCCTTTGATGTACCTTTCTTCAATTCATTTGATAAAAAAAGAAGTTGGAGAACTTTGTATGAGTATGAGTATGAGTTCCTATGATAGAGTGACTAATAGTAACGGAGAAAACGGGACTTTTCGTAACACTTTGTGAAAAGAAATAGGAAATGAGAAGAAGAAGGTTGGGATAATGATGAGGTAATAAGTAATAATGAAATGAAATGGTTGATTCAGTGTCGGTGGGTTGGTGGGTCGGTTTCAAGGGCTATCATCCTGTTCAAAACAATGAAATAACAATGCTTGGTTTGATTCTGTCATTTAAGTCGGTGAATATGTAAAGGAATATTTTGCAGAGTGACATGAATGTTACAACGGAATAGGACTTATTTTTGCCATTTGTTCGCCTGACTAGTATTAGGGAGTTGCAATTGTATGGAATTATGCATTATCTCGTATGAAATCTTCATCATTAATGCTACTTATATGTCGTCAACAGGGACTCGAAATCTCGAATATATGCTTGCTTTTGCGGAATTACCGGAAGCTCATTTGCATACCTCACAATTTTATTCTTGCCGGGGGTTTCAAGATTGTTACAAATGTTCAAAAATTTCTGCCTGAATTGTCGAATACGAATGTCTTAGAATATCAGTTAATTTGAAAGGTCCTGGGAAAGTGGACTTGATTATATTTTTAAAATCCCAAAGGAATGCAAAAATATTAAGATTTGTAGACCTTCCCACTGTAACCTATTCCAGGCTTGTTTGTCTAAAAACATGTGTAGCTATTAGACATTGTGCTCTATTTGACTTGTTACCTTCCACATACATGCGTTTTGTATGCGTTGAGGCTTAATTGGACACTACGACAAGTTCTGCTAATGAAAAGTATTGTTTGCTAGCATGAAAAAGAGTTCTTGTGAGATGATGACAGTGAATCCCTTCGTTCGTTTTACTTTGCTTTGGAAGACTTAAAACATGATCACATGTTTTCAATTTAAAGCTTTTTTTCTAAACAGTTGTTGTGCCCATGAATGGAGATGTAATTTTAATTGGAAGCTCACGATTTGAGGGATGTGGTGAAGTCCAGTGGTTTTGGCTTCCTTCCTAATCGTTTTAAATGCGTGATTGCGTCTGAAATGAGACACGCAGGACGCACAAGAGAATTATCTTAGGGCTTATTAGGCTCTCCTTTCCTCACGATCTTTGTATTAATCCATTTTAAATTATTTCCGCTTTAATTGTAATGCGTACAGCTATGCGTTGCGTAGGATGCGTAGGTGATTAAAATTCTGAGTGATGCGTGAAGGGTGGTTTCACTTTGCGGGATTTCTTCTCAAATGTCCGCACGCTTTTACAAAATGGTATCTCGTAACGACTTGCTTTAAAAAAAATATAAAATCTCAAATCCAATGAGTTCTCTCAGGTTCAAAAAAATTCTTGATTTGTTTTCGATTTTTCGCAACAAAATGAGGTGTATAAAATCTGCAAATGTTTTCTTGACTCTTCAACCCTTGGATGCACGCTTGGATTGAGTTGGTACAATTGTTACAGATTTTAGGAGCGTTTTTTAATGTATGTATTTGTGGTGTGTGACGGCGGAGAAGATTCCTGGGGAGGATTACCAGGAATTATTATCTTTCAAGTTGAATGGAAGGCATGCAAGTTTGGGCATTGTATTGTTAGATTTTTTAAGGCTTTGTATTAGAGGCTGAGGTGAGAGGGTGATGACATCTTATTCAACCGGGTACTTCTAACGTCAATATTAAGCAAAGAATAGAGACTCGGAAGTATTGGAAAGGATGGGAAGTGGAGAATGGCAACTCAATCAGATCTTAATTGGCAGGTGATGGTGATGTGGGTGATGGGTTGGAATGATTTTGTTGGGTGAAGAAATGAAGGAGATTGAATGACGGATGCCTGGCTGGCTGTGTAAGATAGTGGATTTTATTTAGACAGAATTTAATCAAAGTTAAGGAACTGAATTGGCCCTATCTTGCAAGGTAATCAAAAATTTGTAATTGTGTGGGTAGAATGGAATCTTGTATAACTAGAATGATGTGATGCAATGGAGGATTTTACTTGTATTTGATCCCTGTACAAACAAGTACGGATTTTTATATGACGAAAAAAGCACTTGTGAAATACAAGAGTTTTTACAAAAACAGGTCTGAATCCAATGCCCTTAACTTCTTGATTCAAGTCATAAATTTTGAGCCTTTGTTATATATTTGTTGCAATTAATCATTTTATGGAAATCAAAATTTATTCATAATATTTAAAATGGGCGGATGCTAGTACAATGGAGTAAATTCTCTTGTGGAAAGTGGAAGTACAAATGGGAGTTTAAATCTCATCCATTCTTAATTTGTGCGCTTGTTCTTTTAAATTCAAATATTGTATTGTAGTATAAAAGCCTTGGCACTCGAACAAAGGTTAAGGGCGGTCGGGGCCCAGGATATTTGCTTTGAATTTTGGCTCAAGTCAGCAGGATCCACCGTTGACTAAAGTGGTTTTTCCAGTATGACAGGACAGGTTCAAATTGATGGACATTCCCGTAAGTAACAACATATATGCATAGTAGTAGCACGGAGGTAAATCAACAGCAGGCTCTACAAGGCTGTCCACCCACTGAGTTAGCGGATTTGAATTTAAAAAGTGGAATGTGTCAGAATTTTTGAAATTCCTTCAAAAAAATATAAGTACTTGTCATATTTTCTGTTCACACTTCTTCTGGGGTTGAGCATGAACTTTTTTCAAATTGAAGAGTTATATTTGAAGTTAAATCCTTGTGTTTTAAAAAGTCGTACTTAATTTCGATCTTGCATTACACAACGTCAATGTCTACGTGGTGGACGAGACTGAACTACGTAATTGGATATGACGTTTTGTTGATTTTCCTTCACGAAGTCGGATCCGACTGAACTCTTGCGGATTGATTGTCACGATTTTGTTGAATTAATTTCCAAGGGTTAACCATGTATTTGTTTAGTTTTGCTTGATAAATTCGCACAACGATGTTGTTTGCCCAGCTTCTTTCACTTGTTCAAGTGAGAGTACAACATTTTCCTGGGATGATTATCTTGTATACTTTTTGTTTCGGCATAGTCTTGAGTAGAATGTCCGTGTGACTTATCGTAAATTCCTCTAGGCTGGTAGTGGACTTCTGGATTTGAGGTGTCAGGTTCAATCAAGTATTTGTGTTAAATGATATGCCATTCTCGTTGTATTGTTTTGTCAACCTCTTGTCGTGGACAAAATTCTTGAGCAATCTGACTGATAAGATTGTAGGACGACAACTTTGCCAAAGTCTACAGATTCTAGTGGCTATTTTGTTGTGGAACTGGGTTTCCTTCCACAAGGAAATTATAATACAAGAAATTGTCATTCGATCGTACAGAGAAACTACTTTTCATTTCATATACAGATGCAACTGTCCCGGTCACGAATATGAAGGTTTCTACGGTACATAAAATTATTTTCTGATTCCCGATCAAATAGACATTAGTGAAGGTTTCACCTTATAAGGTGTTTTTGAATTGATTTTATCTTTACGTGAAAAGTGGTTTTATTGTTACATTCGGTTCTAAATTGACAAGGTTGGTTTGGAAATTGTTAGTCTTCAGAAACAACATATATTTCTGTATATCTGTGTGAGACGTCGCTGATATGTGTCTCCAAAATTATATTTCTTTTATATTTTTCCGACATGCTGTTTCGCTCATTACTTTTATTCCCTCTTAAACCTATTTATACCCGAAAGTTGTGAATTCTGTTATTCTTAAATTACATCTGTTTGGCGGCCTGGGCAGTTGTTGTTAATGTTATGTTTCTGTTTTTACTATACGGATCCTTGTCCACGGTAGGACAAGCAGAAGCATGAGTTAATAGCTTGTTAGACATGGTATTTAATGGTAACTCTAGATCGAATCAGAGCAGGGGCAGGACTAACTTACATTACACTACATATTATTATTCTTTAAATGGCTCATCTCGTCTAACTGCATTAAGATAACGGCTGCAAGCATGGATAGTCCAAACAGCTATTAAATTTGGTGCATGTATAGTCTGTATAGCCATCGGACTAGATTTTATTTTTTACTTTGTTCTGTTGTGTAATAGCTCGCTAGCCTAGCCATGAGTACGACAAAAGCCACAAGAACAATGTAAATGATAAAAAGGCCTAATATTCCTTAACCTCCTCCATTCAAGATGCCATGCCGTGAAATGAACACAATTTTTTTTTAAAACGAAAGAGGAACTCATGGACATGCCATGCATGCAATGGGTTGGAAATATGTTAAGGGTTAAAAGGAAGGGAAACAAACGGAACAACGGTGTTTGTCAGTAATTACTCAAGCTGTAATCCTATCTGAGGGAAGTTGTTATAAAAATCTAGGTTGCATTAGTTAGTGTAAGTTGTGGGTTGCGGAAGGCCAACGGTTAAGGTGAGGACGGACGAATGATGGAATGGAATGGAATGGATGGACGGGTGAATTGATGAGCTAATACTTCTTGGAAAGATTCAAGATTTGCTCCCATGCACGCCTCCATGCATGCGTGCATGAAAATTCAAAGCAACAATACAATTAGAAGACTTATCAATCCTTCCTTCCGGGAAAATAATTAGTCTTTCCAATTTACATTTGCTAAGTGCTTTCGTGTTTGAACGGAGAAATAAAAAAAAAAATACTAACAGAGAGCTGATTTTATATTTTATCAAATTTTGGTCCGTGTTTCATCAGTTATGAATTTAATCAATCTGATGAAATAGTCGCAGTATGGAGAAAGCATTCAGAAAGAGGTAGAATCTGTCAGTTTTAGTATTTATTAAAAATATCACAAAATGATTACCTGGACGGTGATCAGAGTCAGCGCTGAAAAGTACACAAAGTCCAGTTTCATAATTAGCTGCCCGACAGCTAGAATTTAGTCGACAGGCCTCTAGACAATCTGCAAGCATGAGTGTCCCAGGTTGAGAGTCCAAGAGATCAGCTGGAGATGAGAAAACGAATCCAGTCACAAGTTCAAATCCAGTATTTTCAGGAGTACAGTCGAACCGAGGAACCGGATTTTGCCCCGTTGACAATTGTTGTCGAAGACTTAGGCCAAGGAGAGGTCGGAGTCCACCTGATAAGGCTGAAGGTCTTTGGGCCGTAGCTAGTGTTCCCAAACATAGACATAGTAGTCCACTCAACGTCAGTTTTATTCTGAAATTACAATATGACAGAATGTGGATTAGTGTTGACGTAAAATTTCATAGGCTACTGGCAAAATCGACTTGGGTTTGGAGGACAAAATTATTATTTCTCTTGACCAATCGAAATCTTTCTTAAAAATTGCAATGTGTAGATCGCAAGAAATATGAGTATAAATAGTTTCGAGAATTGCAGCATAAAAATTGAAAATGAACTCTTATTTCATATAGTATATCCTCAACTCTAGTCATGGTACATATTTCAAAATGTTTGTGTAATGTTACATGTCAGGCGAGTCTGATGACTGATGATGGTTTTACAACAATATTGTGTGGTTTTACACTTTGTTGGACTGACTAAATACGAAATCTAAGGTCATGGTTCTTTAATCAGCTAACTTAAAATTGAATGAATATGAGTTGAGTGTGAGAATTTGTAAGAAAATCAAAGAATGTAGTGGTTTAGTTGTGCAGTTTTAATGAAGAATAGCGGCTTTGGCTTATACACACAAGACAACATTTTTATTCAAGTCTTGTCTATTCACACTCCTTTAATTGATGTGTATTTTGTAGAGCTGGTTCCATTGACTTTTGAAGCCAACGTGATCTCCGACTTTAATATTTTTTGAGCAACAGCTTCCGCTTTCATACTGCAATCTGCCTGCACTTGTGCAGTCATGAAGATTTTATTACTTGTTATTCATTTCTACAACGTTGCATCTTACGCTCGCTCCATAGAATGTCATCTGTCGAATTTTGTTTTTTGTACGGATTATTGAGAGAAAGGATAATCTATTTCTATTCAAGTGTGACTCATAAGATCTTTACTGCTAACTTTGGATGGTACATAAGTGAATGGGTATAGTATTATGATTTTTTTTGTCTTGTCACCCCACAAATTATTGAAAAGGAAATGGTTTGCTCGAATTTGTTTTTTTGCTTGTTTTTTTTTTCTTCGAGTCTGTGGAATGCTATCTGTACTTATGTTGGGAAGAGATTTCCTAGTTTTAGAATTTCTATTTCACACAGTCGTCAGTCTTGTGTTTGTTCATGTTTGATGTGAATTACGAAATGTCCCCAAACTTCGATACTCCCAAATGAGTCGACAAAAATAATTTACTCTTGTGACAATAATGCAGTGAATACATACTGTATGTGAGCAAGTAACGTATGTGATGCAAGTAGTTCTTGAGAAAAGTCGTCAGGTCTTGGACTGACTAGGTAGTCGTCGTTTCAGCCTCTTTTTTGTTCATTATAATCGTGTTTTAGGAGCACAATACTGCATCGCATTTGCAGTGCAATCCCAAGTTCAACTGAGGGCAATGTGTCGTAATCCAGACATTACATACGTACTTTACACAAAGAATAGACTTCATACTTCAGATGTGTGTTTTGTGTTTGCCAAAACTAAAGAGAGAAAAATATGTCTTAATGGCATGGCTATTGGAGATGAGGAAGGTAATGGTTTGCAAAAATGTAAAATGAACAGGAAAATTGCGTGTGTGTGTATGACCTAGGATTCTACAAAAAGTAAAGAGTATTAGTAAAAGTTACTGTTTCGCAACATTGAATCTGCCACTAAGAATTGTACCGGTGCTCGACCGTCTTGTCTAATTAATTTTGGGCAGAATTGATGAATTTGACTGACTTGACTCATGCTCTTATGACATTTCATGTCATGACTAGTGCTCGCATGTTTTCAATTTTCACTATCCCGTAAGGAGTATGCGTGCACATTTACTCTGTTGTCAATGAATGTTTTACAATCACCTTCATTTCAGTGAAGTTAATTATTATCATTATGAAAGTTAAGGTTTGGCTTGGTTTGTCCCGGACTTCACTTCACGTTGTTTTTTAACACCATGCACCTTCCTATTGACACTTTGGACTTGGACATGGACATGGCGTCATGCATTAGAGAACGGGAAGAAGGGTAGGGATAGGGCATGAAGCGGAGATAAACATTGTAGAAAATAAAGAAAAATGTGTGTTTTGTTGGGTTATTAAATGAAATGATTGAGAGAACTGTTAGTCGGAGGTATGGATTAAAAATATATGGTTTTTACGGAACTTTAATATCTTTCTTGATTTTCGTACCGGTTTTGTCATTATTATGATGCAGACTTTGCAGTGACTACTTTTGATTAGTGCTATTTTGATGAGAAAAGATTAAGAATATGTTCTAAAAAATCGGAACAAGGTCTGTTGTGCTCTACGGTTGTGAGTGGGTTTCTGATCTCTGATGTGAACGTGAGCTGGAATAGAATGGGATCAGAATAAAACATTCTTTTCTTCAAGAAAGAGTGGAGTTCAATCTTTTGAATTTCTTTTGAAAAAAAGTCAACTTTACTAGTCTGGTTTGGTTTAGGGCTTTTGGGTCTTTCTATACTTTAAAGGTAAGAAAGTTAGAGTGGAAGTTCATTGAGTTCATTCTTTTTCCTCTTCTCCTTTTTATGTGTGAGTCGTGTTCTGTTCTGGACAGACAGCACAAGCCAACCCAACATAACATACGAGTTTGTTTCAAAAGAGATTCATTGAAAAGAACCGAAGATTAGCTACCAAATTGTGGGCTCGGGTTTCTGAGCATGAATAGGTGGGGCGGAATTTTGTTTCATTATGTCTATGGACGAACTTACATTGTGTGAGGTTGAGGTACGTACATACAACATATGAGAGAGAAAAAAAAGATAATTATCAGTGTGGATGTGGCCAAATAATAATAAAGTGGAGGTATTGAGAACCATAGCTATAAATTAACTGATAGCTGGGCAATAATGGTACTCTCCAAAAGTTCGTTCACGTTAGACTGGCTGGACATATCAATCGGTTGTAAACTTGACTTGACTTGTCTACAGACAAGAAGAAGACACATGGGATGGGATGAGATGAATGAATGAATCAACCAAAAGTGCAATGTTGTGTCAAATCTTTCTTGGTTACATTGTTGAGGGTGAGGTTGCTTTTAAAGAAGACTCAATTTGTTCACCAACCCAACAATACCTTAACATCTTATTTGTTTTGGTATTTCTGTGCCACGGGGCAAAAGTTTTCGGGCATGTATTTAAAGTCCGGAGGAATTGTCTGATTTTTTGTTTACTATCCGAGCGATGATGCATCATTTAGGGTAGGACAGCACAGCGGACCAGCGCCCAGCCGTGCCTTGTCGTGTAATGATGTAATGAAATATCGAAAACCCTTTCTGCTATATTCGGTTGGTTCGTTACAAACGTAACGTTGTGTTACAAGAATGATTTTTCCCTTTTTCATGATTAGGATGATGATAGTGCACAGTGGAAGGCATTGATGAATGTCTTGAATAATGGGCGCACGATAGAAACTCTTTTTTTTACGACAAGAAAGGATTATAGGTAAATCAGGATTTACAAAAATATTTTACGTTGGGGTGATGGAGCGGAAGGGAGATTTTTTTTTGTGTGGATTTATTTCACCATTTTTACCCGTTTTGAAATAAATTGATGTTTTTGAGGAAGATTCCCTACTACTATGTTATGTCACACAACCTTGGCTATACTATATGAAGGTCTCCGTGTTTTTTACGCAACGCAATTAGGGATATGACTTCTTCTTCTCATCTTGTCGTTCCTCGTCTTTTTTGAATGTTTTCTTGGTGAGAAAATGAACTCTTCTTTGAGTGAGTGGAAATTGACACGGTTGATTTCACGTGTGAATATAACGGAAGCGGAAGTCTTATATTTTTCCTTTGTAAAGAAATGGAAAAGAGTTGAAGTAGCGGCAGTAGTGCTACACTGCCTAGACTTATGGTATTTTTGGGATGGTGGATGAAAATCCATCACACACACAAACCCTTACTATACAAAATAGCAACAATGAGTGAACGCGGTTGGCTCTCCTCACTGTGGACACAAAAGAAAGGACCAAAAAAGTGGAAAATGACTTTTCCTGAGAACACACAAATACGTAACGTATGAAATACATAGATTTCTCATAAAAGGAAACTCGAATTCCGTAAAACATAGCGTACAAACTACACATGGGGACAAACGACGACGAAGATGACAATATTTGTTCCCTATGTACATCCGAGGACGTACATTCATGTGATGTACTGCTATTTTAAATTACAGAACTCAAGTAAAAATCGTTACGGCATTTATACACAGGAATGTACAAGCAATGTGAACCATTGATGCATGTCTGAGAAGTTTTCTCTGCATGCATGCATGCAACTTATTTTATTTTTATTTTACTTCGAATGTAAGATTTACAATTGTCAATCTCTGTACATAGACAATGTGTGGAACTGGGGGGTCATGTTTTGACAGCATTTGAGTTATAAAGTATTAGAGATTTCTTTGAAGAATTTAACAGTTAAATTATTATTAAGTCTATAAGTTTGAGCAAGGAGCTTGGTTTGAATCACGTGGTCGCTAATTAGATCGATCACCCCGGAAGGGTTGTCTAATTTTTATCGAGTAGACAGTGATGGAATGTGTCGCTAATTGGGAAGCGGAATATTAGTGTAAGCACTTTTACTTTTCCACAAGAGAGAAAGACTTCTTTATTTTTATTCACGCATTAGACTATATGTACTTTACATTATTTCCGGCAATAATTGGACGTCAGTCTAGAGTGAAGAATTTTATGGCTTTGTTGCATGTTTTGGAGGTACGGAAGGGCGGAAAGTGAACTTTGATAACTGTTAAATTTGATATGCGTCTTAATCTGCTCAATTTTAAGGTGCTAAGTATAATAAGGATGAGTTGAAGCTCATACTACTATTTACAGAGTTCCCGTTAAATTTACTTAAATAGTTTTTTTGTAGTTTCTCCCTCTTATTTGCAATTGGATGGGTGTTCACCGTGTGATGTGCACTCCAGCTTGAAGGTAGAATTGAGGAGAAACATGTTATTATTAGGCGTTAAAAAGATAGTTAAGTAAAGTTTTTTTTTAATAAGGGCGGATCAAGGATTGTGACGAGAGTGAAATTTTAGGGAGGACGCCAAGAATTTAAAATACTAGTGCCAAAAGAAGAGTTTTTATTCCTTTCATTCTCATCTGAATGCGAAAATTGAGACTTCATGTTGTGCATTACTCTTTACTATGAATTTTATGGAGGAGTACGATATGCAATTGCAATTATTTGATTACATAGAAACGGCATGGTGGGCTCGAGGGAAAAATTAAATAAGGAAGGAAGGAAGAATAGATATTCTGGATCTAACTGCGCTCTCCTCTCGGCTCATATCAAAAAATGTTCTCCTTTGTTAATCATTCGAAGAAAAATGAAAAAGAACCGTTGGATTCTGCGATTCTCCTCTCCCTCGGCGCAATATTGTAGGTTGTAATATTGTAAATAAAAAGAGAACGAGGAGAGAGAGTTCATTCTTTGAATTTGAATTCGGATGAAAATGATGGAATGGATGCAAGGCCAAAGGCAGGTAGCGGAGAATCGAGTTTTTAATAAATATTGGCTTTGGGCACAAGTTTATTGCAATTCCTACGCTATGATTTCACTCAAAGCATTCTTAGGTTCTACGTTATCTGGGAGAAGTATTGAGATTAGGAATTGGGTATATGTCTGTCAAAATTATATTCAATTTAAGATGCACAGCTATTCTCCTAGGGGTAATACGGTTTTGGTGTGATTTTATTGAGAATTTTCTCATACGCATGTAGTATAGTCTAATGGCCACTATTTAAAGGAAAGGGGTCAGGATGAATTCAGATTTTTAAATACGACTAAAGTAAGTCCTGATGACCTCACATGCTTATTTCTGGTTCTGGTATTGGCAAGCTTTGAGGAAGTGAATTTTTTCTCTATATAATATCTGCTAGCGTACGATTTTGGTCAACGCGGATGCCCCTATTTAAAATCTAGGATGGCGAATGATACGTTGACACAGTTCTGTGTTTAATAGTTTTTAAAATTAAAACTAGGCAATGGAAGATGAAGTCGGACGAGACGATTTTGTCGAATGTTATTGCTATTGCCGTGTAGATCTGCAGTCCAATTTGGTGGACTGGAGTTGAAGTGGAAAGCACTTAACGTGAAAGACATGCTTCGTTCAATTCAAGGGCTTACGGTTTCTGTCTATAATGTGCATGCTTTGAATTTCTTCCTCACACTTGGATAATGTACTTCACCCACACACACACACAGGGTTAATACCCAAGGAACTCTATTAACGTTCCTGAACTGAATTACACACATAAACCCACTTTAAAAACTTTTATTTCCCAGCATATTTGAGACAATTGGTTGGAAAGGGTGATTCAATTATAGTTTATGACGTTGGCCACACGGCAGATGCGTCAAACATGTACCAAACGGAAGTAATTTTCTTTAAAATTAAATTTACAAACAATAGAATTATTAATTGAGCGTAATCATTTTAATATTATGCATGACAAATACCGTAAATGTGAAAAAGTAGTAAACCAACGGATTTGAATAGTTAGCACGATTTTGCTTTCTCCGTTACGGAAGTGGGGAAAGCATAGGTACTGAGAAAATTCAATTTAAAATCTTTGTCGTTTTCAAATTTAGTAATTGGTCTCTCATGGTCTGTGAAGTCTTATTAATTTTTGTATCAATCCAGATTTTTATGTACGGACGAATGTGTTCTATTACATCTGCCTTTGTCCGCTTACTTTTCGAAACGAACCCACCGTTCATCCCAACGCTCTTCTTTTCTGCTAAGATTGTGAAAGCAATAATAAAAATGTGTACGTGACCCGTGACCAGGAATTACATATCCGAGCTGAGCTAAGCTATACTTATGAAACTTCAATATTTGATTTATAAATTCTAACCACACAGGAGAGACGTTAGAGCAGCGGAACGCAAAGTGTTCAATATAATTATGATCCTACAACATAATAGTCAAAACTGTGTGTTTGCGTAACTCACTATTAACCGACCTGTAATGGTAGTAGGGAGTTTCAGTTTTGGACCCCATAAAAATTCCTATAGCATACGTGAGGTCAACTGTAATGGACACTAATTTATCTCCCATATTTTGAAAAGTAATAAAATTAAATTTTATGAGTTATTTTTTGTGTGAAATGGTCGGAATTGTGGACTTGTTCAAAGCTGATACAATTTCCTCCCAGACGAGATTACCGAGATAATGTCTGTAACCTGGCAAATAAAAATGTCCCAGTTATTAGATTAGGATTACCTCCGTAGGATCAATATCAGGAGCTTATTCGGCTTATAATTTTTGCACACTGCAACATCTCAATGTACAAGATAAATATTCTAATTGTACTTTTGAGTGACGTGTTACGTTAGGTCTATGCCCAGACCGGGATTTGATAAGATCAAAACATGAGCAGTATTATTTCGTCGTTCTTGGAATGGACCAAATAAAAATGTAATGTAATAATTCATCTGATAATCAGACAGACATCATGTGACACATGCGTGCGTGAATACCATGCCTTACATTATGTGAATTTATAGATGTTGAATGTGTGGTGTGGTTGTGGAAGAGATGTTTAAATTGATTAAAAATCTTCACACGAAGGAAGAAGAACTCAACGATTCTCGGATGTGAGAACACTAGACTTGGCCGAATTTTTTTTAGAATGAACGACCTACCTATTTATGTCCTTCGTGTAGTTATGAATTTGAAAAGAGCCTGATTGTGTTTGATGAATAGTGGAACTGACCATTTAAGGGGATATCAAAGTGTATCGGACGTTAATATTTCTTTTATTTAATTTTTCTTCTCTGATTCCATACTCCCGCTAACTCACGGATCATCCGTTTGAATGAAGAGTCGTGCTTTGACCAAATACAAAATACAAATAACAAATAGTTATAATAACCGGTAATATGCATGGAGAGAGGAAGGAATCAAACTTAAATGTAAATGTAATGTGTGGACGTGAGTTATGGAATGCTGATTCTGAAGCATCCAAAAGAGTTATGGTGTGAAAAGTGACTTCCGGGGATAACAGCAGCAAATCATAGCGGAAAGGGTCAAGTCCAATGCCATATTACATGCCAAATACATATGGACAACCTCATATGTAATATATGTTCGTTTTTTTAGGTCTTTTTTGCATAAGCGTCCTGTGGTTTTGGATTTGAGTGAACCGCTAAATCCCAGTTTTCTTGTAAAAATGATGTAAAAATTACAAGTCTACGGAAGTTTGATGGCTAGCTGTGGAACCAAATATGGTGTTTATAGTTGTACTCGTACATGTATGAGAAATTTAATTCGCACGACATTTACCCTAATTTTTATTGTGGCTGAGCCGACCCTGTTTAGCGTAGGTAGATTGTGACGTGAATAGGAGGTCAAAGGAAGGGAATCAGCATTTTAGTGTCAGTCTTCTAAATTGCAATGAAGCGCTGACCAATGTGTACTGTTTCTTTCTCTAAGGAAGAAAGGAAGCATGCGGCATGGCTCTAGTTTTTTTTTTATTCTAAACTAAATTGTTACAACAGAGTACAATGGAATTGTATGGTCAAGTCAGGTGGTGTGGTGGGTTTTGTGGTCGTGCAAGTGCAACTCTTGCTCTGACTTCGTGTGACCCAACTAAAAAATTATAATCACTATAGATACTTTACAAAATGCTCAGTTTGCACTTAAGAATGAAGTGAGACAGTTTCCCTGACTTTTAGATCATGTCTCACTCTCTTAAGCTTTTCTTAACCCAAGAAAAATGAGAAATTACAGTTAGGGAACAATGGAGATCAGACTAGGTTTTTGGAGGTCTCGTCTACTTGCTCTTGGTGTTGCATTATGTGCATGTCTAATTCCATTTGGGAGGTGGAAGAAGACAAGAAAAAAATCTCGGACACTTGTCTGAGGACGACACCTGAGATGTAGTCATATCATAGGAAATGTAGTGTCAAATATCCTGCAGTCTAATAACTTGGCTAGGCATTTTTGGAGTAATAATAAGAAATGGATTTAGAGATTGTGTGTAGACGCGAGAGAGACTGTCACATTCGTAGGAAGATAAAAAAAAAGTCTGTGATTGTCGTAACTTGTAACATGTAAGAACAGTTGAAGATAAAGTGGACAATTTTAAAGGTGTGGTAGACAGGGTTGCTGTTATTTAGGACAGGATTAGAGGTTAAAGTAGACAGTATTAATGGGAGATAAAGAAGGAACAATTAATGATGGGATGAATGAAAATCATAGCCGACAAAATTTAAGGAGAGTTATATCAGGATTTCAAATGTTCTTTCTGTGTTGGGACTGAATGTCTGGTTTTTTACGTGGGAGTCAACAACTTGCTGGGTGTGGTAGAGAAATTTCAAAAATGTTTTAAATTTTTATAGCCATAATTAAACGAATTTTAAAAGAATTAAAAAAAAACACATTCTGTGGTTTGGTCTGTCTAATTTTTGAGTCTGGGCCTTAGTCAAAACTAATGTTTTAATTTCAAGTTAAACTACTTCACACATTCTCCTCTTCATTTTATTTTGAGTCTCCTGAGTTCCCATTAGCAGTAAGGGATTCTACAAGATTACATTTTGATATTGGGAATTGCAAGTTTTAATTAAGTTGTACGCTTCTCTCTGGATGATTTAAGATTCTGACTCGGACACTCAAGAAAATAAATCTTTGGATAATGCATTTTGGCGATAGCGTAACCTAAGACGGATTTGACGACACGGCGCGGGTTTGTATTTGATGAGCACCTCATCTGCATATAATTTTGTCTAAGCTGATGATTTATCTGGCTTTGTCTTAACCTCTATAAAACAACGGAGGTTTTGGAAACGCAGCATATTAATTCTATGAAATATAATTATGCAATAATCTTATTGCTGCGGTGAAGGCACGCATACGTAAAACTTGTTTATGGATAGCTTCAGGATTTTTGTGTGTTTGGTCTGGGCCGGGTAGATTGACTGTAATTATAAGGAATGGATGACTGGAATTCTTCCTACCTTTTTGTTTCCTTGTAATTTGAGAATACTGTGAAAATGTGTGGTCCAAAGAATTTGTGAATTAATTTATCACAGTTTAATTGAAGTCTGTTGACAGTTTTGCTGCCAGTTCAAGTTCTTCCTTGGAGACATTCTAGCATTTTTTCTTACTAGTTGGAAAGCATAAATTAGGCAGCACGCACCAAAGTTTTATTGAATTATAACTCCAATTTCTCTTAAAACTTGTATATCCCTGAAGGATTCTTCAATGTTTTTCCTACAACATAGCTGTCGCCGATGCGTTAACGACTAGTGTATTTCGCCGCACCGGTCTGGCCATATAATCCGACTACCAGAGCTGTGAGTGCTTTTAATTGTTACTGAAAGCAAATAACTTGGACATAAAAATTCTTGAATCCTTATGCACACATACAACTGTACTAATTCGGAAAGATTGTTAAAATTATGAATTTGCGGTTATTTTTATTACTTCCGCAGCTAAAAGCCTTTTGCGTGGTTTCATTAACTTGTTAACAGGTGGGTGTGTTAAAAAAATCTCTGGTCATCTCGTAATTTACTGTTAAAAATATGTAAAGAAATCGTAAGGTTTTTTTTCCTTCTCTGCTCTGCTGCGGCACCCAGCCACAAATTCTTTGAGTTTGAGTGAGTGAGAAGAATTGAATCCTTTCCTGGGCCACGGGGTAATTAGATTTTTTTTTGTATTTAGATTTTGAAGTAGGGATAGATCACTTGAAGTTTGAAGAGGAAAGAAAAGGGATAGTCGTCTTTAGTTCAATATTTGAAAAGGAAGTCTATTGAGGATTTAGAGGACTGGACGGGGTGCCCTGTAGACTTTACGGTGTACCGTTTGAATAGGGTTGGCTTTTATGTTGTTGAAATTTTAATTGCTCTAGGATGCATCACTTGCAATTACATGGGTGTTATTTATGCCTGGAGCAGATTTTACTTGCCATCCTCCAAGTAAAAATACATACATACTCGACTGAACTGGGCAATTATACATTCTTACGCTGCGTTGCACTACGCTCCGCATTCTTGTCAAAGAAAAAGCAAAGTAGTGAAGGAGTAACATGGACAGATACACATATAATTGTTAGCCGTCGGAAAATTAAAATCAAGTTTTAACGTGTACACACAAGAATTAGAATTGAGATTCTTAGACCGTAATTCTTGTTTAATGGCATGCTATGTCCTACCTGGACTGAATATTTTGTGATGATGCATCAGATTTTTGAATGAACCAAACCGCAGCAGCAGTAGCAGTGCAGTCCCTTGATTTGATATTGCCCTAGCCCAAAACTCCCCACGAACTGAGAATGATCATTGAATTACTCACTACTCGTTAGTTTGTGTACGTATCTTAATCAATTTAAAATGCTTCGTCAGTCTTTTTCTCTAATCATCATTATCACGCAACGAACACAACCATTTTATGTAGTTTATGAGGTGCCTGTTTTCCAGTAGCTGTGTTAAATGATAGTTTTTCCTACTGTGTGCTGTCAATTCCTTTTCCATTTGCACGAATCAAATGTAAT
Organism: Protaphorura tricampata; assembly: GCA_034698835.1. Classification (NCBI taxonomy): domain Eukaryota; kingdom Metazoa; phylum Arthropoda; class Collembola; order Poduromorpha; family Onychiuridae; genus Protaphorura; species Protaphorura tricampata. Next base: position 23,883 of record JAQGCB010000271.1, read on the forward strand.
CAACATGCGAGACTACGGCTTCTCTCCTGCACGAAAGATGATTATCAGAAATGTCGAACTTTCTTAGGCAAGGTTACTGTACTGACTAGAAATTAAAATGTTTTGGATGCACTGTACATGTATACGTTTGCTAAGTTATGGCACAACTCCGTACAATTCTTAGTGTAGTTTTTTTCTGTGTTAAACTTGACTAAATATTTACACCTGAATTCCTCATCCCGGGGTTCCTATCAAGCACCCATTAATTTTAGTATATGAGAGATTTAAGTTGAAATTGCTGATCGTTGAATAGATTTGGATCTAATAAATAAAAGATAATACAGCAATGACCTGGGTTTAGAGAATAGTCATTAAATAGGACCAGTTTTGCATGATGATTAGAATGACAAGGACTTGAGGAGATCGGTAACGTGCAAATTCCTCTTTGAAATTGTAAGTTCATTCTGAACATAATTTTTCTTGTCTATCTGGAAGCCGTCAAAGAAGGGACGGACGGTGAAGAGGAGTGAGGAAGGAGTAAAAGAAATAAAACTGAGAGGTGATTTGTGGGGAATGAAGACAGATATTATTAATGGTAAAATAATAATATTAACTAGCTGGGCTGTGGCAATTGGATTGCGTGGCAATAACTGGTACGACGAGACGATTGGGACTGGACTGGACTGACTTTAGTTTTGCTGAACATTATAAGTGCAGTCATGAAATGTAAAGTTGAATTTTAAATGGGGTTCTTTCTGTCCGTGGATCAGTATTAAGTATTTTATTTGCAAGGAAAGATATGTATGCATTTGAAAGACTTTTTTTATTATTACTTCGTGGGTTGACTGGACGGAGAATCCGGCGGACTCCAAAGGATGTAACGTACGTACGTACGTATAATGTTATGCATGGTGTTATTAGCCAACTATATAAATTTATTGGAGTACAGTAAGGGGTGAATTTAATAATTAGTTTGGCCGGGAGCAGCAAATGAAGGAATATTTCACCGCAAAAAACTCTATTGAATGAATACATGTTTTTTATGTGCATAAGTGTAACGATGACGGTCAAAGACTGAATGACTGGACTGACTTGGATGAAGTCTTTATTTTTATACATATTTTGGTTTAGTATTTTGACAGCTTTCACACACACACACACGTGGACTTTTAGACAGACAGTGATGAGGATGAGACAGAACTTCCTTTTTAGATTGAACACTAAAGAACGTTTGAAAAATTACATAGTGTTGTTGTTGAAGGGAAGGTGAGATTTGCTCAGTAGCTTTCACAGCAGGGACACTACTACCTTTTCTCCTAAGGCATCACTATGATTTTTTTTGTATTGCATACATACATTTCCGATGAGACTCAATTTGACTGACTGAGTAATTAACGAGGAATATTTTACAATATAGTTTTAGTTAATATGAAATGTACCATCCTGTCCGGAATGAATGCATGGGTGGAACGATGGAGCCAAACCACACTTAAATTTTATGAGATAGTCTCAGTGAGTTGGGAAGGAAAAACAAGATTTTTATGATTTGACAGGCTCGGGTGGGCTCTTTTGGTGCCTTAAATTAACTGGACTGACTAGGTTAGGCTGTATGCCAAGGCAGGTCAATATAATAAATGTTGAGCTCACCTGTTGCTGATCATGATGATGAAGTAAGCAATC
>JAQGCB010000272.1:0-25539 GCA_034698835.1 Protaphorura tricampata
AAAAAAATGGTGAAATATTCTCATTGCTAAATTCACATTAAAACTTCTTCACAGGAGCTGTACATTTTACTTTTCCGAAATATTTACAACAATTCAGTCATCTTCCAGGCAGTATTTACTTCGAATGATCTTTTGGAATCTGCTTGCTTCCCAAAAATACTATCTTCTTTTGTAAAAATTTCCTTAAAATTTTCCAAATACAGTTTAAACATGTACAATGCACTTGTATACCCTTTTTGTCCAATCTAACAGTATGTTTAATCAAAAAGAGAATCATATATGATACAGGGTGGTTCTTAAAGGTACTTCACTTCTACAATTTTAGAGGTAACGACTAACGGTTTATGGCGAGGCACAAAGAAACGCTGAGGTAAAAGAAGGTTAATGGAAGAAATGGTCAACTTGAAATACTTTTAGTTCAGAAATCCTCTGTTCTACACAGCGCGTTTGACGGATTTTATTTTATTTTGTAGATATGCTTATCTGCACTAGGTTACAGTAAGATATTAATAGATAAAATGGTCTACAAAATGTGCGTCTCACTTATGATCTGAAACCTTGATTATTGATTGTGTGTGCGAGGGGATATGAGCCACCCTGTGTACATCGGGTAGAATACATCGGATGCTCATGATCCTCGTCTTTGAAAATGCTTTTAGGGAACACACACCACGCCGTCCTGGTAATGCAATGTGAAGTCTCACGGGAGTCGTATTCATTTTCGGTGAGAAGAAAACTTTAACCCTGACTGAGAAGAGGATGGGATGAGAGATGAGACAGAGACAAGGGCACATATAGCACTCTCCGTGTTTCCAATGAAAGTTTCCAACCGTTGAATTCCATGGTCTTTCGTTGTTCGTACTCGTAGATCCTAAACCAACACACGAGACCGTAGTGACACTACCAGGCCTTTAGAATGGATGGAACATCCCAACTCGCTTTCCCTTCATTCCGTCTACCGTGAAATGTAATTGTGCCCTTGATAATCATAACTTTTGCTTTTCCTACTTCAAACTTTACGTCTGCTTTGGGCCATTATTCCAAAGCGGAGACCAACATCCACATCCACAACCAACCTTTTTCCTTGTCAAGTACGCAGTTCTCAGACACTACTCGGGAATCGGGATAAACGTAAAAACATATGTCGAAGCTCCCCCTTTCGTCCTGGATAAAGTTTACGGACAATTCAGACCCTCTAACAATTCTTTTTCAGAACCATTGGAATTCAGACTCAAAGATCTTGACGATTTCGAGTGACTCGTTTAAGAAAACTGACGTAGATAGGATTCTAACTGTCTGTCTGATCAAATTCCCGTAGATCTGTCTCTAAATATTTAAAAAATACAGCTTCTTAACAATTAGTTGCAAGCACTATCATGATTCAAAAACTCGCAATGCTAGTTTTGAACTGCTGTGTATTGCGAATAGTACATTCTGCTTAAAATGATTAATAAGACTCTTAAGGTGTGTACAAATACAAGCTTGGTCGAATTCTGATAACCGCGATGGACTCAGAATGTCTCGAATTCGTATGATTTTGGATTTACGAAATAGATTTGTTAAAATAAAGAGGTTTGTCAAAATTAGGGACTACTGTACAGGATAAATTCTGTGTTCAAAATTCCACACCTGGCACAAATTATCTTTGTTAACTATTTAGGCGGAATTTTTCTCTACAGGTAGGGGGGATAGAAACGATTGATTTATTTGAGTCGCAAAGTATTTTTTGGTTCTGAAAAATAAAAATACTGACGAAGTGAGATAATTAGAAGTTCATTAGACTGAAGAGGGGTAGGGGTGGAGGAGGGAACTTTCATTTCGATCTTGTCAGATTATTTGACTGTGCCTACAAATTAGGATGATTAAAGGAACAAATTAAACAGAGAAATGTGCCCATTGGGACTCATCAAAGGAAGTAACCAGAGCAGTCGGAACGGAATAGACATTCGGATTGACGGGAGGGTTGTTTAAACTTTAAACTGCTTCGTTTTCATGCTTGTGTTGAATTAAACGGAAAGTTTTTTTTAGCATTTCAGGGCACAGTCAATACTTGAGTCCGAACGTCCAACCTTCAGTTTATTTTGGAAAATCAACGAACGAACTCCCATGAATACCTATTTTTATCCTGACAAATTATGAAGACGTGAATGTCAAACGCAGATATTTGAAGTGAATACAAATGACGGAGGCGGTGATCTGATCCTTGCTTTTCTGAAAATTGCTTTGTAGGAGTCGAGTCTTTAGGTCTTTTCTGAATTCACAGAGAGAAAATTCCCTGGAGGGTTCCTTCAGTTGCTTTTGCTTTCAAAAGCAGACAGACGAATCGAAGGGGAGCTTGCAGGGCCAACGCGGCAGCTGACTTTCGTTACTTTTTACTTCCAATCCGCTCCTGTCTATGCTCCCACGACTTTACTCCTTTTATTTTCCACGAAATTCAACGTGACTTTACTTTCTAATTATCTAAGTGAAGTCTTCTCGGGACTTTCACTCCTTCAACCACACCAGATATCTCAGTTTCTATTCGTGTAGGATTATTTTATACTCATCCGGGACCAAAAGAAATTAAATGATTGTCAAATCCTTATAACCTTATGTGTCAAAGGCATATCTCCCAAGGAAAGTAATACTTGTACTGCTAAGATTAACTCATACTCGTACCTTATTTGGAAACTATAAATAGACTAACAAAAATTTAATTAGGAAGAAGTGATTTGGAAACTATAAATAGACTAACAAAAATTTAATTAGGAAGAAGTGAATCCGCAAAATAGTTCTTGAAGTCGCAATGCAATGCATTGATGTGAGGTGTGATGTGAATGCATGTGACGGCGGTGTATTTCTGTTACAAACTTAAAATAAGTCTGTACTGTACGTACGTACATAAATATCAGAACGCACCCTGAACGGGTCACAACCACAACAAAACAAGCAGTCTGAACCCTCAACGTAGTGTAAGATTGAATAACCGATTTTACTAACAATACCATAACCCACGACCAACCCTCAACAAAAGTTAGCCAGAAGAAAATAATGCAGTGTGTGAAAAACATATGTTGTGGAGTGTCACCCTTGGTTTTGCAATCGTATGCTCAATGGAGCAGAAAAGTGTCAGAAAGGATATTTGTCACCAGGAAGGAAACACGGCAATAAGTGTCGAAATGGATTAACTCTCTTCGACCATAATATATCACTTCGGATGCGTAGTGGCAGGGAGAAATAAAAGAAGAGAAAATAACACAAGGAGAAAAAGAATGAGGGTCAAAGTATTAGACTCCGTTATATGTAACATGGACGGAAAATTGACTCAGAGGGCATCCAGGCATTGAGTGAAGACCGACGACCGCGCCTCTTTCTCTTCTTTTCCAATGGAGGCTGATTAAGCAGTTAGGTTCATTTTTCGACCAAGACTTTCTCCACGTCGTGCTCCGTCCAGCCTTAACAACAGTTTGACAAGGGAGTCTCTCAAATTGTTTTTAAACTATACTGGAGTCGATTCGCTTAGTCGCCGTGACTCTTGCCTGTGATGAGCGCATAATTCCTCTGGCAGACATACCTGCTTTAAAAAAATTCTCTCCTGGAGTTTCCATTGTTCTAAAGGTCACAAAGAACTTCCTAAGCTGACCCACTGTTACGTTATGTAAATTTTTCATTGGAATACGGGGCAGAATTGCTACAAATAGGAGTCCGCCTCCCAAATTACCACCTGAAACCTCTTTCTCACCACTAGACTCTACCTTGTAAATCTAAAGAGAAAGTCCAGAAAAAGGAATGAACATTTCTCCCTTACGTTGCATTGTACAAAAACCTACAGAACGTTCTTTTTTCCCCATTTCACCACCGCACCGCACCGCTGTGGAAAGTTAGGGAGAGACGGAGAATAATCTTGGGATGGGGAGACTATAAATGGAATGAGTCCATGTAGTGTGTTAGATGTACATACATATACGTGTGTGCGACAGGATCCATCTAATTACACCTTCGGCAAATGAGTTCTTGCTCCCTCATGTTAACTCCCTCAACTAGGGTTTGAAAATTGGATTTTTTTGGCACGGTGACTAGTTCGGTCGTTTGTCTCACTCATCCTTGTAGAAGCAGAATACGCATTTCATTCAAGACGAAATGAGTTCGTCTTAGGGAATTTTGAATAGAGCAGGCGAATTTTCTCAGTTACATATTATAACAACGCTGTGTATTTTTTGTTGCAGTTTTGAAGTTTATATTTTAATAGGTACTATTCCATTGAGAAGAAGAATAATTAATGCTTTCTGTGACATTATTTCTTAAAGTCCACTACGCGATGGAGTCTGTTATGAGATTAGCACTGGGATAGAATTGATGTCACCATCACGTAACCTGCTTGAAAAATTGAAGTTCATTTTCTTACTGAAAGTCCAAGTTTAACATTCTGTGCGACAAATTTCAGCAAACCAAATGAAAGTCAGCTATTCATTTTCAGGTTCGGACTTTCACCCCATAACGTATTACAAGAATCCTTAAAAAAGTGAAAGTTTATGAATTTCATGTGCGATATGGTGTAGGGATGCCGTGGTCGTGTCGTGAGTGGGTTGAAATCGATGATTGAGTCTGACTTTAGTTTGGTGAATGGATTGAGTGTACGAGTGATCCGATGGGAAGGGAAGATAAAGTCAGCAAATTAGACGCCTTTTTGGTTTCCATTCAACCGATTACTTACACTTCCTACAAATGGAGATGGTGTTCTTGTATGGAGAGAATAGAGTCAAAAGAAGACACAATGACATGGTGCAATCCAATTGAGTGCAGAGTCACCACAAAGATCCTCTCTCATCCTTTTTTTCCCCCGTTCTCTAAAACCCTCAACTTCCACAGTTTCTTATCTAATTCTCTGAACAAATCCCTCTTTTCTCATTCTGGTTCAACAGAATGTCTTCCATGTGAAAGGAACGTGTTGAGATGAGATCTGCGTGTAAAATCTCCTATCCGGACCAAACCCAGGTCTAACAGATGTAGGATTCGCAAACTCAATTTAAATCCCTCAAGTTAACGACTACGGAGCCATTTTCTTATAACCTAAGACAAAAACTGTCGTCATTCCATGTCAAAAGGACCTCTTCCAAGTCAAAGTTTTGAAAGCTAGCTGGACTATTTCGATGACACGAAGCTAGCATGGTAATTCCTTAAATGTCTGAAAACTTTAAAAGTTTTATGGTTATCCTTCACTTCACACTTCAGTCCTATGCTGGGTGTCCTTGCAGTATGTGCCCTACTCTGTACCATAAAAAGAATTAATGGCGTTCCATCAAAAAGTGTGATGAAAATCAATGGGGAGAATTTTCAGACATTTGTAGACGCATTCAGGATGAAATAAGACGGGAATGTATTTTGTGCATGTCTGTTTCTTGTCAAATTACTTCCCATTAATTTTGACACAGACTGAAGGTTCTGTGCAACACATTATATGGATCCACTTACAAATGCTGAAATCTATCCCATACGTCAACTACCCTGTCACTCTATCAAAACAAGTCCCACGGTGTGGTGTGGTCGTCCCACGCACCACAATTCTATAATTTGAAAACTTTTATGTTGAATAGAATCATAATATTTTGCATGATACAAACACAAACTAACGGCTGGAATATCATTCTGGTTTCTGACGACAGTCTCGGGAGTGTCTATTTGTTTTTGGTTAAAATATAATTAACGGGCTCAATTCCTGGTGTATTTCTAACGTAAAGTGCTAAACCGAATCAAATGAATCCGAACTACTAGATGATTGAAACTTCAACTTTTCGTACTGATTAAAATTATTTGCTATGACTAGATTTGTCCATTTGGTTGGTTCTCTCCCTTCTCAAAATAAACTTTGAAATATAAAGATCACTCTTGGTGTGTATGAGGAGTGAATGGTGCAATCAAATGAAAAGAGACGACTAAATTTTATGCGAGACATTAAATGAGGGATATTATATCATTGTTTTTATTGTTATTGCTCATTATCTTCCATCATTAACAGGGATAACTACGAACATACAATTTTCATGGTGTCTCCACTCTCATTACATAATGCACAATCATGCAAGGACAATAATAATTTTATACACAAGTCATAAAGATTTGAATTAACAACAAAATACGAAATTTACGATTACACACAGACACATGATATTATGTGTAGCTTGTTAAGCTCTTACCTACCCAATAATTAAACTGGAGAAAAAAGAAATTTTGTGTTTAAAAAATACCTAGACATATGTGGATATCTAAACACACAATAATTAAAATACAACACGATTGTCACTAGAATTCTATGGGCCACAATTACAACACGTATATTTTATGTTAAGTCATCCGCAGGCTCCCCCTCCTCAAATCAAGTCGTATTATGAATGAAGGACTGAAACATTGACCACCTAGCCTTCAATAGACTCATGCCAAGGTCAAAGGTTATAATTTATATCATGAACTTTGGATAAAATAAACCCACTGACACCAATTCTTCCCCGGAATACCCAAAACCAAATGAATGTTTCGACAACTTAACCCAAATTAATTCCCCACATTCCTGGAATGTCCGTTCAACAAAAATCACACAATTCTCCTGCTTTTTTCTAGGACTCCTACGGTTTAGCTAAACTTCACATGAAAGTTTTGATATGACTATGTAGTATTTGTCTTCTATACAATGATGAAGACAAAGATTTCATGTATGTACATTTACATCGAATATGGCAATTGGAATCGGGTTCGCAAACTTCCGTTAATCCGTAAAAGTTTGTTCCTATTCTGCTTAATGTATACCTTTATGTTTATCTAACAAACCAATGTTAATATAATTTGAATATATAATTTGATTATATAACACAGAATTTCGTAGACAATATGTACAGATATTCCGAATGTATTTTCTTTCTGAATTCCATAATACTGGGAACTGGGAAATTTAAACTCGATTAAGTCGTTGTTCTATTCTAAATCCAATTTTTGGGACAATTCAAATATAGTAAGGTCAACCATATTTAAAAAATCCAACTAGGATAAACGTTAAAAAACAAAATTAATTAATATTTTTCTAAACTACGGACACTATAGTAAACACATTTTGATATGATATGATTATTTCAAAATATCGATATGTTTTCACTATTTTACAACTACTTACCTAACCAACTACTATGATACATAGAACTGAATGCCAATGATCCTAGAGGAGGTCATTGGGATGATGTCCCAATTCGACAGCCTTACTAGTTCATAGTCATGTCAGTTCTTTGAGATCTTTGGATTGATATGCTGTGTTGTGCGTTTGGACTCGGAAGTCCTTAACGCGAAATATGATACAATTGATATGTATGAGTCTTGGTTGATACGTGTGTCCACATATATCATACCTTACCTTAATTAGTGATGTTATATATTTTACACATTTACTATTCATTTATTACATTCTTTCTAACAAACTTTCACTCTAAAAAGGAATACACAAATATATGTTATCAAGTTATGAATTTTTGAACTTCTACAGTTGAGAATTGAAAGCGTTTTAGAAAGAAAGAAAGATAAACGTGAAAGATTCAACATTGACGTAAAAAGAAATCGAAATATTATTAAACACGACTATTTCAGTTCAAGATCACACGAAAGTAAAAGAAATTTTGGGAAGTAAAATCATTTCTTGATTCACTCATTCTTCAGATTCATACTTTAAATGCCCAGCTCACTATTCAAAAAATGCCTTGACTATTTTATACGTTGAACGTACTATAGTGCAGGACCTTTCCGAATATCAGTGACCTTTGACCTCTATACTTTAAATTAAAACATTTACATGATTTTTTCAATATTTGTATTACTCTTCTACACTTGTCAACTCCTCATTAATGGGAGAGCGTTTTTTTTCGAATCCTTACAACTACGAGACAAATCTTATTCTAAGTATTATCCATTTCTTGCCACAGCCTATGGGATTCTCATTGTCTTAAAGAATCCATTTATTTTTATTATTTAATAGTTTTATTCACTTTCTTAAGAATCTTGCACCCCTAATGATTGATTTCTTTCTGTGTATTTCGTGTTCATCCGGAGTATGAGTGCTCATACACTCGCACTCCCCGCTTTCCCTAAAATTACTACTAACAATTCCACTGTTACTTTAAAAATAACGCTTGGATTTGAATAAACTACACATCTTTGACTAGAAACCCACATCGGACATAAAATAAAGAGTTTAATTGTGTGAAAGGAACTAAATGTTTGACTAATCCTAAAAGATTTCGTAGAAGCTTTAGTTGGATCGAAAAGGGTTACTTTCCCCACTCGTAGAATTCTTAAAGGGATTAAATGTATTTTGATCATTATATCCCCCACTGCCCTGCTGTTGAGTTTGCCCTGCTGTTCCTGCCGGGTAGTATGGTGTTGAAGGCCCATTGGTCGTAATATTAGTTATATCACGGTCACTTATACTCGTTTCTTGGAATGTGACACGATGACCCAGGCCGGAGTTACCCTCATCATCATCATCATCCAGTCTCCCATACTTTTTGGAGTAGTCAGGCACGACTTGCCTGTCCTGCATAGCATAAGTCTGGTATTTTTTATCTGGTGGGTCTTTCATCAAAATATTTGCCTCATCCACAAAACCCTTATCATAAATGTGACGGAGGAGTAAGAGAACAGGGACGTACAATAAATTTGAGACTGCTATCCCAATATTCAATGCAACAAAACCAATGGATTCCATGACTCGTCCGGCAATAATAGGACCAAAAGCGTAAGCAAATGAGTAAGAAATGTCTGCAATCGCATAAATGCTTCCATACACAGAAACATAGCGCAAGTCAACTAAATAACCCAATGTTGGTAAAAGAGCCGTGTCTATGAGAGCAATCCCAAAACATATCCCTGAAATTGGGATCATAAGAGCCCAGTAAGAAGTTGCGAATGGAATCATAAGACAACACAGACCTTCGAGTGCTAAACCACCGGCGGCAAGAATCCATTGGTATTGTGGGTATTGTTTGGCCAATTTGACGGTTATCACGACACCAAGGACGTGTGGGAAGAAAGCTGGGAGCCAAATCATTCCTTGCTGCCATTGAGACACATGCATTGTGTCCATCATCCAAACGCTAATCGTTGGCTCTAAAAATGCCAAGGACACGTTGGCCATGATAAGTGCTCCAGAGCAAACAGCTATATATGGGTCCATGAAAAGAACCCAAATTGGTGTCCCTTTGGGTCTTTGTACACCTTGTTCTTTTTGTTGTTTTTTGATAGGTTGCATGACCAACCATACAAGGATCCCATCCGCTAAGCAGACAACAGAGAGTATCAGGAACGGGACTTCTTTCCCAGCTAACTCATACATCAAACCACCAAAAGGTGGGGCTACTAGGCAACCGAATGAAATAAATGCTAAAGCTATCCCCAGGGCTTTCGTTCGTTCTGATTCCTCTGTGTATCTGTCAGCAATCATGGCTAGACCAGATGTATCAGCAAAAGCTGAACCCACCCCTTGCAAACTCCTCGCAAAAAATAAAACACTGTACGAGCTTCCAATGGCAAAAACAGCTGTTGATAAAAACATAATAATGAGCCCTATCATTAAAGGTTTGTCATAGCCTATCCTGTCAATAAGTGCCCCTGAGAAAGGATTAATCATGAGTTGAATCATTGCTTTTGATGCAAAGAGCATTCCAATCGCTGCATCTTCCCCTTCATACACGATCACACCATTCACGAGTTTAGTTGTTTTTCTGGGTGGTTCATCATATGTATAGTTTCCAGTTTGATTTGTAAAGGTGACATGGCGTGGGGCTTCTGTGACGTAATCACCCCCCTCGTAATGTGTATCCCAAGACCCAATCTGACGAAGGTAGTCTGGTATGATAGGAACGATGACCATGTACAACCTGAAATAAATAAAATTTGACAATGCGACATTGTTCCACCAATACAAAGTTCGTCCTTTGTATTATACAAAGGGACATATGCTTCCACTTACATGTTGTCCAAAAGAAGTGCAATTGAGACGATGACAAGGACCAATTTCCTCTGAGCTCTTGGCTCCTCCAATTTCGTCAGCACAAAGTCTTTGATCTCAGCAATCTCAAGGTTGAGAATTGGAACTTGCGGCATTTTGACGGCTTTTTTTTTAGTTTGGCTTACAATTTAAACTTTAACAATTTTGAACAATTTTCTTTTCAAACTTTCACGAAAAAATATTTAACAGATTAGGTAGTAAGTAAGCTGTTATCACAGAAGGGGGCGCTTTGATCGTCGGTGATCGATGATTATACTTGAGTAGAGTAGTTGTGTACTTGTGTTTCCTTTCTTCTGCCTCGTTTTCTTTCCAAGGGTGAGTGAGATAGAAATGTTTCGAAAATCTGCAGTTGTAGTGCAGTGTTAGTTCTCTCGACAGAAATGTACGAAATGTACGTACGTACGTACGTAAGTAATGCGAGTTGGTTGTGAGCCCAAAAAAGAATTCCCAGAGGAACCTGGTAGTAGTGGAAATGAGCAAATGCGTGCGTGAGTTCAATAGTGGTTGTCGGTTTTCGGAGTTGTCACGTCAAGTTGTCACAGGGCTCACTCTTCTTCCCGAGTTTCCTCCCAAGTCCCCAGGCAGTTAACTTTTTCCTCATGCCTGCGACTGGAACAACTACTACAGAAGTACATGGTCTGGTATATTTTACCCTGTACCTCTTTGCATGAAGGTATATGCTGGAAATTGTGGTTCCAGGGAAAACAGAGTTTGGTGTGGAGTACGTACGTACGAATCCGACGCTTTCTATTTTTTTACTGCTCTCTCATTCCAATGGAAGAAAACTCAGGATGCAGCATAATTTAATTCAAGACTCTCCAACTTTCTCCAATTTGAACCACCTCGAAATAATGTAATGTCTCATGTATACGTAAATGTATATTTTTTTTCTAGCCCAGGAAACTTTCCCTTTAACGCTTCTTCCTACTTCGATTTATTTTGTGAATTAGCTCAAGCTCCTTCGAAGTGAATTATCTCGTTGGATCAATTCAAGGTCCTTCTTTTCGTTCCTTCCTCTTCAGTACTTTTTTTTAGGTTTTGGTTGATAATAATGTGCTGACAGTTTCGGTTAGTTAATTTTTTTGTTTCTTCAATTAATTAAACTTGTAACGGCAGCCCGGGCGCTTCTCGCTTCTTCTCTGTTCTCGGAATAGCGACAGCTACCTGTAGAATCAGAAAAATGAACATGCGTTACTACATGTAAAAGTTTCGGAGTATTGAGAGATCAATTGAAAAACAAATTAAAAACTTACTAGTTTTTCAATTGATCTCTCATTCATGTCTTGAGAATATGGTTGAAAAGAAGACATGTGGATTGTTGGGCGGAGAGAGGACACACACTCAAATCAGGTGAGCACCTTTTTGTATTTTGCGCAGCGACAGCTCTACGTAGTTAAATATGGACTTAAATTGTGTAGATTTGAAAATTTTGGAATCGCTGAATTTAAAAAACTGTTTGTCTTCACCAGGAACATTCAAAAACTGAATTTTATTCACCGTAGAATACCTGAAATGAACTTGGCAGTGCAATATTCAAGGTGTACAGTGCAGGGAAAGTTACCCCTCTCCCCCAACTCGATATTTTGGGGGAAGACTGGGGCAGTCAGGTAAAATACCAACTTTGGTAGTCGAGTCTTATCTTAGATGTAGACGTAGAATTGCAATGCGTCCATTGGGAGACGCGCTAGTTCTAAAGTTCTAAGGGTTCTATGGATACTATATCCCATTATCCTAAGTATAAACTAGAGAAGTAAGTGTTGCGTGACTATGTTCCTCGTCACGACATTCACATCACATTCGGTTCTTTATCGGAATATCGATTCACCTTCGTCTCTCGTCCTCCTAATTTCTTTCCCTTTTCCTTCTACGAATGGTACGAACGTAGAAATAGGAAAGGTAAATTCAATTCAGAAAACAGCGACGTCTCGCCTTCCCTTCCCTTTAGAAGTCCGAGTCCGACTTTCACCATCGCATCGCATTGCATTACAACCTACGTCCTTTCCTTTGTACAACTTTTGTTGGAATCGCCCTTTCTATGTACACTTTCATTTTAGCTCATGTACTAAGCATCAACCTTCTGATGTCTCAAGAACGAAAAGAGGTCGAACTACCTACGTCTGCAATTTTTTTTCTTTCTTAGATTCAATTCTATGGATACACCCACACAACTCAATTGAAGAGACCCGATCCGTCCCCGGTGCGCAGTTCTTAATTGTAATTGTGAGAGTACAAATATAAATTGGGAAGAACATTCAATTTCCTGTGCAAATCTTCTAACTTCAAAGGTATCTTGACGACTCTTATTTACAAGGACAGCAATGGTCGGGCAATTGGTTCATACTTCATCTCATTATAAAATATTGTTTTTCATTAATTCCTACGCATGAAGGACAGGATATTTCTAACAATTGCAAAGGGATTCTGTCTTGAGCCTTTGCATGACAACTATTCTTCTATATACAAAACATGAATAGAACAACATGGTTTATAATTTTCGAATAAAAACCGCAATGTTCCACCAGAGGGATTATTATCATTACTATTGTGGATGAATGAAAGAAGGACTACAATAATTTTTGATTACATTGCATTAGAATGAAAATGGAATTATTTTAATGTTTGGTTTTTGGTTAGTTTGTTCATGTCAGGAATTAATTTTAGGGAAAGATGACATGATTAAGATGGATTCTGTAGATTGGTTGAGGCGAGGTTTAGGTTAGCTGGGAGGCAGGAGGTAGATGAGGAAGGGAGATGAGATGAAATGAAATGAGTGAGAGATAAGGCACATCACAACACACACGTCTCTCTTTATCTTCTACACGTGCTGATTGAGTTACATGTGCGGATACTTAATCAACCAAAGTTATCCGCAGGGATTTTCATGTTTCATTCCATTATTGTATTGACGTACGCACTAGCTCAGGTTGGATTCCTTCTTTTAATCTCACTCCAGCCTACGTCAGCATAACCAGAATTTCTAGAGAATTGTCTTTTCAGAGTTTTTGTTACATACAGCCTTTATTACAAAAATGTATTTTTATATGATTTTTGAATTTTTATGAATCCTGAGATATTTTTGTAACATTTCGCAAGTGGACAACTCTTTGGAGTTGTATTTTAAATTCTAGTCAAATCCCTGAGAAGCAAATGGTCCATGGAACTAAATATAACATGGGTAAATTTTTAATGACATGAATAATTAAAGAACCAATTTATTTAGACAGTCCCTCTAAGCTACTAGCTAGTTGAGCATTCCATCCAGACCCAATCCACTAGTAAATTCATTCCTCAAACCTCCAATCCAATTTAATTTGGTTTGTTAAGAGAAAAGGCTTTGGGCTATGGTAGGGAATACGAATATCGTACTTCCAATTGGAATCAGGTTTGTTTCCCTCAAATCCACCGACGTCCTCTGACTCACTCATTCACCGTCACCATTAAAATCTACAAGATGAGTGCTGGCGACAGCCCACACACACACACTGCAGTACAAATGCACTTGCCCTCATATCCCTTGAAAGTTGGCAATCAAAATCATCATTTAAATATCGAATTGGAATTTCATATATGTATGGGATTCACAGATATTCCAACCAAGCCTTCAGGAAATTGCATTTCGTTTCCTCTACCAGTTTTCTAGTTATGGACGTAATGTAGGTGATTATATGCACGAATAAGCACCGAGTCTCCGATTTCTAGTTATTTTTGCTTCCCTTCTGCTGTGTGCTTCGATTTTCACATTCTCCAATTCATCCATATTAGTAAACATAAAATTAACCAGTAATTGTCACTTGGGCGGGACTCGATGAAATTGTACGAGAGTCCGGTACCCTTCATGAATACACAATTTTTAGGAAGTGTCCCTGTGCCGTGCCCCTTTCTTTACGTATTTCATCATGACTTTCACCATAATAATCCTTCCAAGCCAGTGTGTCCTACTATGCATGTGGGGAGAACCCATTGCCCGGAGAAGCGAAGGGAGTTAGCGAGATAATTGGAAGAACACCCGCTGATTTCCCGGTGTGCCCCCACAAGAACCAGAACAATCTAAAAAGCGGTGTGAAGATAAAAGCTGCCGAGGATCATCGAAAAAATCCCACTAGATCCTATCCCGTTAGTATTACTTTCTTTATGAACGCAACGTACGGCTCAAAACTCATTCCTGCAGCCTTTATTGTCCCTCGCAAAACAGATGCATGACAATGACAATATTTTATGCATGCATTCATGTTGAGGGAGGTCGATTGTAATGCTCAATGCATTATGAGTCCGATCTAACACTAACCGCGAACGAGTATTTCTACAACATGCAATAATGGCACTACTTTAACTTCATTCTACACAGACATATGTATGCTAACATTTGAATAAGCCCAAAACTTTGGGCTGGCCATCTAACATTGTCATAAATAAACGCATTTACGACCAGGAGCTTTACAGTTTCACACTTCCCCCTTCGAGTATAAATTTTCCAGAACTACTACTTTATAATGCACTTGTCTCTTTTCTCACATGTATTGTGCACATTGTAACTGTATTCGAGCTCTGGACAATGTCAATTTATATTTTTTTGTTGAAACTTTGGATTTTCCTACTCTTTTGTTTTTGTGGACAACAAGAACATCCGTCCTGGATTCCATAAGAGATCACTTCTGTACATTTGTCAATGCTGTGTAGCTATTCTCGAACTTGAGCTTAGTCATGTAATACCACATGTGTCCCCAAATACACATCACGTCCAATTTTTTTTCAAAATGATATATAGCCCATAAGGTACGTACGTAGTTCACATTTTCTTTCATGGGTTAGATTGGAGTGAAAGGAGGAAGAAAGCCATATAAATAGTAAAAGCTATTCTCCAAAGCTTCAAAGTATTATACGTTGTACCGGTGGTGCAATAGATTCGGATGTCTAAAGAAAAGAATGGCACTTTTACAGGACTTTACTTATTGCTTTCATTTGTAGAGTAGATTTGATTAGTAAGAAGGCCAGTTGATCCTATCCCGTGCAGTTTTTCTCCACTCCTAAAAGGCTTCTTTCATCATCCTCATGCACTAATACCTTTCTGCCCCCCGGCTCAGGTCGAACTACATGAGAAGGAAAATTAACTAAAAGGCAGAGTGTACTGCTGCAAATAACAGGTGAAATTGGATCTTGACTGACGCAACAAGAGATAGGAAATCTATCAAGGAGAGCTGGAGAAAGTTGTGAAGATACAACAGCGAAGTAAAGTCGGCATGAGATAATTGAATATTCTTTAGCAGTGCACAGGTGAAGGAGCATTTTTTGTGTGCTCATTGTAGTATAGTGTACCATCTTCTCACTCACTATCTGTAGGTTTTAATATTTCAATTATACTCCATGTGTACCTGCGAATTCTCTTATCCCAAACTCTACACTCAGCTAATGCAAACCTATGATTGGTGTTTTGTATATATTTTTTCTCGCGTCCGGGAAACTTCTCACATACACACGACAGAGTCCTTAAAGAAGGAAATAATAAGAGAAACGATTATTGAAGGAGATTCAGCGTCTCGTACTTTCACCACTTGCCCTCTCCTTTGAAAACTTTCTTCTAACTACTTTTTTCCCCCTAACCAGTTCTAGTCAGTTCCCAGAGGGCTTTACTCGTCTCGAAACCTCATTGTACTTTCTCGTCTCGCTCCATTCTTCACCTTCCTTTTCCATTCTGACTGACGAAAATAAATAAACCCAAAACCACTCCTCCCCCTGTCCCATTCTCCATTGTCCTCTAAAAGACTTTCCTCGCTTTCACCTTGTAATTCGTTCTATTTAGAACTAACATGAATCTTCCAGTGAAATACAAACGTGTCAACCTCCCAACAATGGGAACAAAAGGATTACCAGCGTACTCTACCCCCTCCCACCCATTCACATTCATTTGACTTTTCTTACGTCTACCGACAGAAAGTACAAAGAATTAAAATAAAATAAAAATTCAAACTATGTACGTAATTCTACTCCAGCCCTGCTTCCCAAGAGTATTTAGAATTCAAATGTGTGAAAATGTATCGACTTATAGCTATGTGTACAGTATCACCCACGAGCTACGATGACACCGCAAGGTTTCAACGGAGATTAGAATTCAGTGAGTCGGATTAGTTTGACTTAAAAGTTTGACAAGAAGGACTGGGGCTGAGATAGATGAGGGTGTCGTGTCTGTCGTGGTTTGACGTGACGTGTTAGACGTACCACCTTGTATTGCGGTGAAAAAGTCTTATGGTTCTGGAAAATAGAACTAGAACTGTGTGTAGTGTGTACATACATAAGTCGTGGAGAAATGAAAGATCTGTCCCATTGATAAGGCTTCCACGGAAAGCTAAGCTAAAAAAGGGGGAGAGAGAGGATTTGATAAGACTAATCAAAATGCATGAGGTTTGTGAATTGGGAAGAAACAAAAGTTTTCCTATACGAACTACTGTACGGCTGAGAACTACCTTGATTCAAAGTTTTGACTTTTGTTTTCGTTAGAGTTTTGTACCTCAGTGCGACAAGGAGGAAGGGAAATAATGACATGAATATCATTAATTTAAATTAGGGTGTGTACGATTCCGTGACATTAATCCGGATTATTCCATTCATACCACAAGTCAATAGTGTGTTTGAGGAACTGTTATTCGTTGAAAGTTTATTCTATAAAATTTTTCTTGTTTTTATTTGAGGTAAAACTTCGATCTTTTGATTTTTCATTTTATACCTCAACATTTTTGAGAAAGATGCTGATAGATACAATGGGTAATGTGGAAAATGTAAAATAAGACGAAGTGAGGTCTGTTTTTCGTTCAATGGAATAAAGTAATCTCTGGAGGAAATGAGATGGGGAAATTCACATATAATATCCAACGCGGGGAACCCCCCGATGTGAATCAAATGAGAAACTCTCGTCACGAAATTCAATTCTCCATATTTTGTTCGCAACTTGTGAACTTATGTTTCATTTCTCATTTATAAGAATTGAGTCTAACTTTTCTTCGGGGGGAAAGGAAGACGGCAGAATAAAGAAAATATTTGGACCATTGCCAAACCACGGGTTTTCCAAAGGTAATTCTTTCACCACTTTCTCCGCACCACAGGGTGATTGAACGCTATACTTTCTCCAGTATGCTTCACACCAAGAGTATCTCCAATGCGGACCTTTTTGGAATTCAATGGAAATATCAACTGTCGAACGTTGGTAATGTCACAAAATATTTCGACATTTTTTGGAATGAATTATTTAGACTTCACACTTATAAATTATTTAGCTCGAAAATATCAGCATTATTGCATCGGCATGTACCAAAACTTGCTTCAATATATACGCAGTGGTCATATTCTTATAACTTGTTCGCTCTTAGCGCGAGGTACTATTACAACGTACATACACTGATATTTGGATTTGGAGTTTATGTCCTTTCTACTGTGGTTGGTTTTGTGACTGTGTTCCGTCTCCTATTCCACCCAATGCTAATAATACTCAATCCGAACGCGTGTTTCCAGTACAATAAGCTAAGGGTAAAAGAAAGTGACTTTCTCCTTGTTAACAATGTGACAGTGACTTTGATTTTTTGGTGTTTCGTGTGCACTTGAAGTTTCCTGGTTTACACAATGAGAAGAGCATTGAGGGGAGAGGATTAGACAAAATCAAGCGTGACTGAGGAGATCAAGAATCTCCTTTCATCCTCAACTAGCCAATTCCAAAGAACTTGACCCACGAATCTTGTATGTCAAACCACTAAACCGATACAAACACAACGTACAAGTTCTAACAATATCTCATCCGAACTATTATAACGGTAGTGTTACACCAAGTTTCACCGAATTAACCACATCAATGGAAACGCGATCAGATGATGCAAGGTTCATGCATTTGAGACCTACTTCAACTCATATCACGTCTCTTCTCAAGTGCCCGGAGGCACGATTCATTCCTTGATCGGATAACATATTCTCATTTTCAAATTCCTCGGGGCTAAATATGTTCGGCTGCACGATGCTGAAGATTCACGCAAAACTCAATATTCTCATTTTTATGTAATGATATCTGGCCTAGGGTTATAATAATCGACTGAAATCGTTTAAATGCATTTCTAATCTTCCAGATTCAATTATTCATAACTACATGCCGAATTTAAACTTAGAACGATTGGAAATAAAATGTGATTTGTGCAGGACGCGAAAATCGCATTGCTTGTGGATATTTTAAAAATTTGAAACATGACTTACTTGAGACTTCGGTGACGTAGGGCCCGACTCGGCTGTTCCAGTAGTCCCGGAGCCCTCCCAAATTCTGAAGCCCGAACCGCGAAATTTTGACGCTTGTTTTTAAAAAACAGATCCACTTTTAATTGAAAATGAAAATAATTTGGGTGATTGTCGACGCGGGGGTTCTTGCCTTTTTTTACACACAAACTGACATTAAAATTTATTTGTTTGATCACAGTTAGGTTAGTTCCTATTATTACAAATTACAAGGGTTTGACTGTACAATAATTGAGTTTTCTTTTGGTGGAAAATAAGTAAAAGAAGAGAAAAGCAGGTAGAGAGAGAGATTATAGGAACCCAGGTAAGAAGTAGCGTTATGTATGGTGGTGGTGGCAAAGGAACCCAGGATTCATGTATGAGAGGGTGGGTAGTCGTCACCGTCTCCGTCGTCTGAAATAGCTTAGTACGGATAGGAAAATTGTGTCCCGAATCCGGGTTTTTTGGGGAAAGGATGAAGACACGCAAGTGTGGGTCGATCCGTCCTTGACAGGCGGGTCTGAGTTTACACTGGTTCCCGGGGAATGGTGCAAGGAGGAGCTTTTCGAGGAGAAAACTATTGTCGTCTCACAACTGAATCCTTCCACCTCACGTCCAATCCCAACCGAATTCCAATCTAGAATTCCTAGTGAAAGTCATGGATAGAACGCACGGACGTACGTACTACGTACGTACTTTTGTACATACATTTGATATGGCAAAAGTTTTTTCTTAAAATACGGACGTGCACCGCTTAGCTGTAAGCTGTAATGCTGTACAATTGCACGGCATTACACATGTGTGTGAGGGAAGACTGCTGTCTCGAAGTTTTCTCCGCGTGCTGAATGCCCTAGCTGACCTCCTTTTCGATTTTTAGAAACTTTTACCGGGTTTTCCTGGTGATTTTGAACTTGGTCCACACCCCACTACCACACCTAAAGGCCAGGAGTATTTTCAAATGTCTCTCCTACTCAAGGCAAAGAGTTTGGAGAGGTGATAAATTGAGGGCATTTTACCAGTAAAGCTGCTAAAGTACTTTCACTTTTCTCCCCCAAGCCGTCAGAATTTATATTAGTTTTACTATTCGAGTCAAATCAGGAACGTGCTCTGCTTTTTCCTCCTACTTTCATTTGATTCAAATACTTTATGTTCACATACACGCGAAAAAGCAATCTACTCCGACTCTAAAGTTTATTTCATAAAGGAAATCCTATCAAACAGTCTATTACTTCTGATGTACCAGTTATGCGTACGTTTCAGAAAAACACAAGTTTTAAATGATTATGCTTGATTTCAAAATGTCAACAAAAATTGTTTTTAATTTTTGTTACATTTTTTGTTATTGTCTAACAATTCTGTAGCGGTTCAGTTAGTTTCGACCATAATTGAAGTAATTCGTGCTACTGTTACATAAACAGTAGATTTTATCTTAAAAATTTCCAATTTAACTGAAATGCATCATGTCCTGGACTCTCATGTCTATAATATTATAAAATGACGGTATAACGAAATTCAAATTAGAAATATTCGTATTGTTACTCTCCAAATACCTTTACAATGAAAAGCCAGTGCGTATGGTACGCATTTTCTACACAAACTCGACCGCAATAGATTACAGAGTATAATTTTATTGGACATGTCGATACCCAACTGATCAATACCCAATCAAGAGTTGTACTCTGTTCACGAGTGTCAACAAGAAATGAAATGTCCAAGATCTTCACAAACTCTAAAAATTTATTACGAAATTATGTAACAAAATTTTGCTTACAGCAGTTTAGAGCTGATATTGGAAAATAATTGGATAGACGCATTTCTGAATGTATGAAGAAGTTATTGATATGTACAAGGTAGTCCAAAAGTAGCTATAAATCTAACAACAAATGTATTGAGAAGAGTTGTCAACATAAAAATGTTTTTCATTCTTTCATTTATACCAATCATTGTCTTTCTTCTAACGATACGAAGCCGTTTAAGTTTTACTATAATTCTAAGAGCGTTAAAACAGTTTCTTAAGTTTCATTGTTCAGTCGGCGCATTCTAGAATTTATGAAATATCGTCACTTCATATTTTTTAGTTTGAATTGAAGTCGGTCTGATATGATTCAGTTAGCAATATATTCGACTCTAATAGCTTGTCTGTAGTTCGTAAAGCCTGAGCCTATATTTTGGATTTAATTCCTCTTGTAGGGATGGTTTGTGTCACTTTTAAGAGCGTATTTTTTAACCAATCTCAGGTAATTTGTACTGTACTTCTAATTTCTATTTTAGTCTTATAACGAGAATCGTAAATATACGTGAATGTTAAGAATGTTGTGAACTTTAGTTAGCTACGGACCTCCCTTTTCTTGAACTCAACAGAGTTCTGATCGGGTGGATTGATTCTTCCGGAAATGTTTTAGTGGAAATTCCAGTAGACGATAACAGATCCAAATCATTCTAGAACAAAACGTGAGGTCTGAAAGGAACTTTCAAGAATTGATTATAAATCATTAATGACAGCATGGAACAATGACTAGAGTTCAAGTTTGTTCTCAAATCCTGGAACCTTGCAATTAATTTGAAGGGGGAAAGAAACATAGTTCCATCAGTATGAGCCTCCTGAGGAAAAATAACTTCATCACATTGTATGAAGAGAGAAACAAATGAATGAAAAACAAACGAGTCGCATTGGTTAATTGCATTAGGAAGTAACATGGGAAAGAAGGTAAGGGAAAAGGAAAAAGCGTGTGTAAATATGTACCAAAAAAGGTTGTCTTGTTATTTCTGTTCGATTCATCCATGAAATCGAGGGGACCCAAACTGAAGTGAGTTCAAGTGAAGTGAAAGGGGAACTTCATTCGCCTCGTTCCGCTTTTCTACATCCAAACGACTGGAAATTCAACACAAACCCGTCAACTTTATGTGTACTTTTTTTCTATAGGCGTACATATACTCCAGGGCTTGTTAGCGTGTAAAGTGAATTCACGTATTTTCCCCTTTCGTCCGTCCAACTCAAACTCCATAACTTTAAAAGAATACTAAATGAACCAACTGCACTTTCTCTTCATCTTCTGAATTCGTTCACTACAGAATTGCTTTTACCTCTATTCTGAAATACCAGTCTTATTCTTACCAGTTATTTTCGATTCCACATACACATAAAATGTTTAGAAAAGTGTTTGTTCTGGGGTAGACAAAGATGACTCGGTGTAATTTCAAAATTGTCTCGGTCCGATAAAAATGATAATAACCATCCGCCAAACGAAATGAGAAGAGAAATGCATAATATACAATTCTACCTTGTCTTTTTACAATTTAAACACCGCGATCCAGAGTCGGCATTATGAAAATTGAAAATTTTACAGTGAAGCATATTAGTAATAGTAAAACTATAATTGGCTAGTCATTAATTAATGTGGTTCAATTGATTACTCTAATTAATTGTGTGAGGGAATGGTAGATAACCTAGGATGTTTACTTGATGCTACTTAGACGTCCTAATATGGATTGAAGCAATTTTATTCTGTAGATCGACCTGTGTTACATATTTTGTGAGGTCATACGACCTGAATATCAATGAACAGCCGTGTTTATAATTTATAATCCACACAGTGTGTTATAATTCCATAACGAACAATAAGAAAAAGGTAAGAAATGAAGGGTCAATCAATAAATCATTATTTTGGTAAAAGGATAAGAGGACGCGTGGCGATAACATGTAAGCGAGTGCCGTCCGTCCCCTCTCCTCTCAATTTTTTTTTGGTAATAATAGAAGGGCGAGGTCGCCTCAATAATAAGTAATAATAACGTGGCCGGAACCGCTAGACCATGTCGTGCGTGTATGCATACAATGCAGTGTTACGACCATTTCTTTTGCACGGAAAACTGAATTATACCGTGTAACCCCGGTCTGGTTTTCCCTTCGCATCGTAATGACGATTGGATTCGGTTAAGGGGATGACGCACGTTCCTTGTCGGTTTATTATTTCATGACCGACCCAGAGTTCCATTGCACTGTAATCAATGCCAACGACCATTATGCTTGTATGTGTGTGTTTGAAATTAAAGACAGGTTTTCTAAAAATCAAAATCGTGCGTGCTATCGTGGTCAAAGCACAAATTACAAAAATATATTTAGCAATGTGGTCAGGTCCCTATGATTACACAGTTTTCATAAGGCTTGCTTTATCTACATACTATTTACTTTAAAGTTACATTCAGTTAAGATTCTTGGCACGGATGGTTGTCGAAATATCAGTCAATCGAATCCCGTAATCGCTGTATAATTATTTCTGTGAATGGACCTATTGGTAAACTTTTGGCATGTCTGTAGTTCGTGCCATATCACGACGAGATAAAATGTTAGATTAGTTTGAGTTCAGTAAATAATGTTGAGATTAGTAATAAAGAGAAGACTAGACAAGGCTTAAAATATTAAAGTTAAATCTCTAGTTAAGATTCGTGCCCGGAACGGATTTACCGAATGTTAGACATAAGGTTCAAATGAATTATTATTCTATGGATGAATTCCAAAACCACCTTTATTTTGAATCGGACTGTAGGAGCAATTAAAGTCTGACGCATCAATTATGACACACATTGCACCTTCAGTATTGGCATCGACTGGTATAGTGTTGAATGCTTCGTACTAGCTGAAATGTGTATGGTTCTCTTAGCTGAATTTCGGTTGAACCACCCTTCGTATTTGTATTCCGTGACCGTCTAGCGTGGACATGCCAGACCCCAGTTCAGTTCCCACAGGAAACGAGTAACTTTCCTTCTGTATTTATTTTCTTTCCGTTCATGAAGGTTTATTCAGGTCGGATCTAATATCGTCCAACTCTTCACTCACTCTCAAGTCAGTAAGTCTAGTCTGAACTGAACTGAACATGGACTCAAACACGAATCTTTCCATTAGTAAATGTGTTTCTATGTATTAGAGACACCGTCGTTTATTTTCATCTTCATCCCATCCTTTCTCCCTTCCACATTTCTATTGACTCTCAATAATGGCAAGAGCAGGAGGGAGAGCCTGAAACAAACATCTAAGGCAATATTGACCACCGACTTCATTCAGTTCATGGAATTGTTTTTTCCCTGGACTTTTGCCAATTTTATCAAGCCATAATCTGAGGAATCGCTAGAATTCCAAATTTAGAATCTCCGTTGCGGTTCTTGTACTAGTGAATGTTGTGGATAGTGTGATGAATTGGTATTATAAGTCAAAGCTGAATTTATCGTTAGAAATGTAACTCCTTGAAACTCAAACGTATTTTCATGAGTAAATAGAAACAATTTCAACGTGCAATGACAAAACATATTAATTAATTATAATTGCATAAAATCAGGAAGCAGAAAACATGACTAATGAGAATAATAAGTTCTCTCACTTTCCGCTCCAGTGAAAATTGATGTGGCGTTACTTCCAAACTTCCAATATATGCTATTCCTTTCTATCCCTATTCTAGGTACTGTATTTTCATATCACAGTAGTAGGTTAAGCCTTAATACATTCTAGAGATGTTTCCCAAAATATTTCCAAGGAAAATGTAGAGGAATGGAAATCTTAATATTTTAAATAAGGGCAGTTTCGTTGTTCGACAAATAACATCATAAGAAATACACCAAAAACAAAAACAAACGAATAAACCATTTTTATTTGGAATTCCAAGCACTTGAAGGTACGAACGGTTTATGAGAAGGCTTGGGACTGTGACTGGGATGGAGGGTTGTAAAGGGAGTTAATGAGAAGCATTCCAGCTTTATTCTCCATCGGAGGCCAACTCCGGACTCACCAACCAATTTATCCGTGAATGAGGGTCATTACGAAAGGATTTTCCCTTCTCTACAATAGGCCGTCTCTCCCGAAGTGACACGACAATAGAGGCCATAAACTCCTCAACTGCTGTACATATCCCACACTAAATCCTTCAAATATTTTCAAACGTCCTAACTTTTTACTTTTTATTACTGCCTTGCCAATTTCCTCTCCTCCGCAGCAGCAAGGAATATTTGCAACTAAGCGGAACTAATTTTCACACGTGTACGTACGATTCGAAAGTTGCTGTCCCACTGCACATACCCGGAGTTAGGAGACCCTGAATTTACAATACCTGCAGTTGTCGCTAAATAAATATTTACATTTCAAATCTGACTGTGACAGCCAATTTGTTGCACTATATGCAAAAACCCTTCTACATTTAAGATAGATAGATAGATAATAGCTTTTTATATTCGGCCAAACTTTTCAGGGTTGACTGTAAAGGTCAAAAGAGACCGAGGTCGTCGGGATATATTTGTTAACACAGACTTCTACCGTTCATCCTTGTCCTGAGCCAGCTGGCCGAGATTTAACGAGAGGATATGCTGGCACATTAAATCCATCACCATCAAACTTTCTCCAACATCAGGCAATCTCAAACTATAATGTTAATTAATTAAAATATTCACTCATGACAGTACTTTTTATCCTTCTACTTATCATGACACTTTGGAGAAAGGCGTGGAGGTAATCCTTTGAGGAAGAAGGGAACGGTGGAGCTAATTAGGGTCTCCTCAAACCTTTCCCCTCTTGAGAAATGAAAAGCTGTGTGTGGAATAACGACTTTTATTCACACCTCCATGAACAACGTCAAAATCCTCCTTCTGATTCATCATCA
Organism: Protaphorura tricampata; assembly: GCA_034698835.1. Taxonomy (NCBI): domain Eukaryota; kingdom Metazoa; phylum Arthropoda; class Collembola; order Poduromorpha; family Onychiuridae; genus Protaphorura; species Protaphorura tricampata. The sequence goes on from JAQGCB010000272.1 coordinate 24,904, forward strand.
TGGACTGGCATGGATTCGGGTACGTAGAATCCATATGTACAAGCAAGGAAAAGACTATACGTAGTCTATGGTGTCCTATTATTATTTTATTTGACGAAGCATGAGATATTATTATAACAGTGGGAAGATCCTCACCTGTTCCTTTATAATACAACTTCGTAGGGGTCTTAATAATTATGTTACAGTCAATTTACGGACTTTGGAACACGTACGTATCTAAGTCTCTAGATCTAACCAAGCACACATAAGGAATATTGGAATTTTAGAATGGGGGTACTCTCACAACTCCTTGCATTGGTGAACCTTGCTGTAACTGAAAAAGCGCTTCTTTCCAGCATTCCGGAAATCTAGAAGGTGAGTCGAATACACGGTAATGAAAACTGAAATTTACTTATTTCAAATTATCGTGAAATCTGCGGATCGCCCAGAACAGTTGGAGAAGTTTCCCGAACGCATGAGGCATGTGAGACTCTATTGATATACTCCGTTCTTCTGATTATATGTGTCAAGGCAAATTCCTCCGGCCCAATGCGATGCGGTGCCGGCGGGACTGCATGCTAATTGTGCAGCCAGGCCTGGAAAATCTCCAGTCCTTTATCCCTAGCGCGCGTGCATTGCCTTACCTGCCTTACCTGT
>JAQGCB010000273.1:0-25522 GCA_034698835.1 Protaphorura tricampata
CTTTTATCCTCCCACTGCCTTGACCACTTTTCTCTAACTCTCTTCCACGGGCTTTCTATCCAGTCTCGACTGTTTATTTCTATTCAGGTCTTCGAATTATGCTGGCAAATTTTTTAAATTCCATATGTGCTGAAGGAATTCCTCATCTCATGTGTTTGTCTGACATGACAATGTGTTCCATTGTCAGTACCGTCGCCAGGTGCAAACACAAATTACAAACACAGGTGTACTCGGTGCAATTATAAGGCGTGAAATTAATTGCCTTAACACTTCTACCTGTTTCTTGGAACTCATCAATTAAATCCATACGCTTAACTTTATCTCTTTATACCACCGCACCGCACCGCCGACCGCATATGAATGCGCCGAAACCGTAGATGATTCTCCAACTGTTTTGAGTCGGAACCGCATGCCGTACAATGTTCTCTGAAATTCGGCGATTTCTTAGTAACATGAATCAGGACTATTAAATTTCTTTTCTGGAATCTTACTCAATTTTTTTTTCGTTTTAATTACATTCTGCGGTTTCGTATTATGTAGATTGGCTGCCTCCACCGTCGAAGATTCTAATTTGTTAAACGATAGACACAAAATACATGCAATAATTTTTGCAAAAGCCAGTTTCGGACATGGAAGCAACATTTCATGTCACATTTTTAAAAAGAAAAACTAGCATCTTGAGAGTCTCTTGAGCTCTGCCTCTATTCAGATCATAACTTCACTTCACACCCCTATTGTGTTTTGTTCTGTGGGGTCATTGACCACTTAAGATTTCTTTACAATCTTAAATTGAATTTATTTAATTTTCTTAAATTAATTTTGCAGTTATGACACCATTTGAGTCCCAAGATGAACAGACAGTGGTTGTTCGAGCTGGTGAAGCAGCTGTTCTTGATTTACCACCAATTGAGAGTCACCCACCACCAAGCGTCCTTTGGCAATCCCGTGACAATTCTTTACTCTACGGGAGTAAATTTGCAACAACGAGTGATTTCCGTCAAATCATTCTAGACGTGAATAGTGCAGATCAAAGGGCTTACAGAGCAAGGGCAACGAATACACAATTAGGTCAAGAAGAAACGTCTGGCTACATACAAGTGGTTGTCACAAACAGGGGGATCATTCCGGATCAAATCCCACCGTCTATTATTGTGCCACCATCAGATGCACAAATCATCAAAGGACAAAGTGAACATGAACTCCAATGTATTTCAAATGCAAGACCTTTGCATGAATTGGAAACAATTTGGCTCAAAGATGGTGTTCCTGTTGAAATGACTGGATTGTCTATTTCATTCAATGACCTTTGGAATAGAACACTCTCTTTATTAAGAATTGACACGGCTCATGGTGGGGAGTACACTTGTCAAGCTAGACTCAGGAATTCCCAATACCCTGTCCAATCATCCACGGCTAGAATCGGTATTCTTGGTAAGTTACTTGATTTTGTAAGAATGAACTGGTAAAGGGGCACAATGTAAATGTATAATAGAAGTATCTCTCCAACTACTAATCTCGTAATACAACTTCAATAAGAAATCAAAAATAATACTTCAATAAGGAAAGTCGTCAAAAACCGTGTTCTTTATGCAGGGAAGCACTTTAACTGGATTTTAACATGCTGTAGCTTGCAAGAAACTGTTACTTTAGGGTCACCCTATTATATAGCAAAAGCAAATTCCATTAGTGAGGGTTGTTGATGAACTTAAATTTATTGACTAGAATCACAACTAAAAGTCAGAATTAGCACATCAAGAGGTTTTTCATTCAGAACTGAACTACGCTTCAAACAAATTCACCAAATGTAACATTTCACATAGCTAATGCAAGAAACCAACACGATCACACTTTCGTGCCAAATATAGTTTCAACATTTTATACAAGTAAACAGATTTACATCTACCAGTTACAAATTTGAAGGATATGGATTCATTTTTGTACATGTTGACGTGTAACTTGTTCGTGGCCTGTTTACAAATCGGTTCGGGAAACGTTCGTCTTTCGATACCGATTGCAAGCAATTTCTGGACAAAATATTTACTTCTTTTAACACGGGGAACATTTCGAACTTGTATCTTTCAAAATTTCGGAAAATTGTCCACATGGGTCGGAAAAAATTGGAAGATAGGTAGATAGAAAAAAAAACGGAATTTTAACTTATCATGTCCTGTTTATTCTTCGTCAATTACAACAATTACAAGGATGTGGTGTATCAAAATATTTTGTTCCAGATTGCAAAACCCAATTAGACTATGCACCTTGTGAGAGAGATTTTGCATGAATAGAATTGTTGAATAGGAAACCCCCAAGGTTAGTTGAATCAAAACTTGAAAATAAAAAATTGATTTATATTTTGAACTTTGTAGAAAAGCCATCCTTCGTCGTGTCAATGCCTACGGAGACATTTGGAGAATTTGGGAAGGAAATTGTACTACATTGCCCAGTTGGTGGTCTTCCAAAACCAAACATAACTTGGTTCAAAGACACGACCAAATTGGATGACTTGCCTGGTTACACAATCGAACCTGGGAGTGGGTCTATCACTGTTCACTATTTAAGGGCCCAGGATGCTGGTAATTTATTTTCGAATTCGGTTAATATAATTCGGATTTTGAGGTTTATATTTTAGTCACGTAAGGCGATGTCACTGCATGATTCAAAAATTGTGTTATTATTAAGGAGGTACTTCACACGCCAATTTTAATTGGTAACAATTATAACCTCATTTATTTTATGTTTATAGGTTGTTACCAATGCTGGATTAGAAATGTAAGTCATGACTGTCATGTTCGTAAGTAATTATTGACAAAAGTATTCTTCCTGTTTTCTCAATATTTTTGTTGTATTAAATCTAGGATGCGGGAGAAGCAAATGCTTACACTTGGCTTCGTGTTAAAAGTAAGTACTTCTGGGTGATTTTTATGTACTTTGTGAAGAAAAAATTGAGAATTTTTGTTACCGCTGCGGTGCGAGGGTGGGAATGAGGACATTTACGGGCTATTTTATTTGCTACCATCACGAAGTAATGGGAGTTTTGCAAATGCAAAACACATGCAAACTATTTTCAAGTAGCACCAGCTGTGTTTACATTTAATTTATCGGTAATCCACTCAAAGTGCTGTTTTCGAGCGCTTGTCATCGTTAAAACAAAATAATTCAAGCCAACAGACTGACAGTCTACTAGTTGCATGTCTGTCTGTATGATGCAATGAAATGAAAAAAAATACTAATTATCAGTATAAGAAGAAATGACTGAAATATAACTTCCGGGTAGAGTTGCTAATTTTACCAGAATATTGTATCGGACGAGGCAAACAAGTAATCTGTTTCAAGGTTTCTTCCATGCGATGAGACGTTACCGTCTGCCTCAAACGTTAGTATTCGTATTCGTGTCCAGGACACTTAAATAAAGTTAACGTTTGCGCTGAAATTATCTGAATTTTATATACAAATAGTCCTGGTCCGAGTAAGTGAATTAAGTTTCTGAAGTAAATAAATATGGGCTGCAAAAGTATTTCGATTACAAAGTTTTCCGGGCCTACTAGTTTTGCTGAACCTTGGTCTGATTAATTGTTAAACGAAAAGTTGACAGTGGACTATATTCACCAAAGTTATGATATAAAGAATTCAAGCACACAACTTGATCAAATTATCTGACATATCAAACCTTGTCAAATTATGTCTGTCGAAGCTTAATAATTTTGGGGGTCTGACAGTTTATCGATTTGGGTGAAATGGACGCTATTTCAGTTTTCAAAGCTAATGATTTAACTAGTAAAATTTTATGTAGATGCGTTTCGGCAATATATCTATGGGAAAATAATTTTTGAAATATTCTCAAAATATCAACTTTAAAGCAGTTTTGATTAAGCGTCGATTTTTCTGATTGAAGATTTTCGGTTCTGGGCAAAATAGTTTGATAAAGAATTTGAATTTGATCTGGTTGGAAATGCTGGGTGGGATCGTATTGCATTGTAAATAGCATAAATGCAACAATTCTGTAAATAATATGTGGTACGTGATACGTGATATATGTTTGGTTTGAATGCTTAAAATGTACATCAAATATGACATAACGTGCAAAATTACAGATGATGAAGTTGTGTATCGTCGTACGAGGAGGTTCATGCCTTCTCCGACATCTCCTATGACATCTCCTACAAGTACAACCAACTTTAAAGTAGCCAAATTTACATATGTTGATCTTCAATTGGCCAAACCTGGGAATGGTAAAAAATCAAATTGTCTCCCCATTCATGAGTATTCAAAATAACTCTTCAAATGTTTTGACGTGTTTGCTGTATTTTTTTTCCATTTTTTGGTTTATTTGCTTTTTCTAAATAAACTATTTTTAATTTTTGGCTTCTTTGAAGACCAGCACACTCAACTCACTCCATGCACCATAGTTTAGCAGTTAGCACCGTCTCGCACAAATCACATTATGTATACGTACTTTTTGGGTTACGCCACTTTTGCTGTTTTATTTAATTTTTGCAGAGTTGAATGACTGACGGAATGTTTGTATGAAGGGCACACCTGAGTTTTTTTTGGAACAGTACATTTGTCCTGGGGAGCAAGTCAAATTAGACTAGAGGTCAAATATTTTCCTGTCTATAAGTTTGACTAAATTGCACAGGGAGCTTTTTCGAGCGATTTCAAAACAATTGGACAGTATAAAGACAATACCCAAATGTACGTCTGATCTGATTTGACTTGTTGCTTGTGACATAATGTACTGCAAACACATTGAATTATTAGTTTTAAGCAAACAAGGACTCAACACCTTGGACTGGCTTATTTGTACTTTAATTTTACGGAGAATTTCGTGTCAAGCCCTGACATTGATGATTTTTGTTTTGGTTTCCGCTGCCAAACTCACTTATTTTTTTTGGAAACAGCACTGCACTGCCGTAGTTGTTCGTTTAGCACTGGAATTCTAGATTGAGATTTTTCATTTTTTGGAAATTATTTTCATTACGCACATGAATGTATCTTTTAGCCTCTGCACCTGTGATGAGCAAAGGTCCAGAGAACAGGACTGTACTGGAAGGAAACGATGTAACCTTATTTTGCGAAGTGGGTGGGGCTCCTGTTCCAAACGTCACTTGGTACAGGAATGGTAAGAATTGCATTCTTTGATTATAATTAAAATAGCTCACTTCTTCATTTCAGTTTCGAAAATATATTCTAATTTTAAGGCTATCAAAGTTTAATTTTTTGGCTAATTGAATTTTGTATTTTAGAAACGGAAGAAATATGCTCAGCTGGAAGATTTCAAATCCTTGAGACCGGAAGTTTATTAATTGCAGCTGTCCGTGCAAAAGAAGATGGAGGTCATTACACTTGCATAAGGGCAAATGCAGCAGGGACTGTCATCGGATCAGCCCATGTAACAGTTCTTGTGCGAACTCAGATTGTACAACCTCCGGCGGATACTCAAGTCATATTGGGACAAATAGCGACGTTACAATGCAAAGTCTCGAGTGACCCTGCCCTTCCGTTTGAGATTGGCTGGGAGCATGGGGATGAGTACGAAATCAATAATAACATTTACTATTACTACTGTAAAACCTCTATATAAATAAGACGATGCTAATCCAGTCAAAAGTTACCATTATGAAGATATGTCACTAGATTGGTTTCGTTACAGTGGGATTTTACTGTATAAACATTTTATTCATTATAACTATAAAATATAAGGCTAATAGTGACTTGATTTTTAGGCGAATAGTTTCTGGAACTTCACAAAGAATTCAAATTCAGAGTGACGGGACATTAGAAATCCGGGAAGTTCGAGCGAGTGATGTTGGGACTTACAAATGCGTTGTCCGATCTTCTGGGGGTCATGACGAGCGAGTTGCACATTTAAAAATTATTGAACTTCCTTATCCGCCGTCGAATGTGAGAGCTGAAAAATTACCAATTCTTGCGCCGGTAAGTGACACTTTTTTGTTTGATTTGGCTCAGTTGCTTAAGACAGGTGGAAGTTCGCCACTGTCGTTTTTTACGATCACGATCACAACAGACTATTTTTATTGGTTTAACCAAAATAACTTGACAACCGCTCCTTTAGGTAGGCTACTGCTCGTAAACAAATCCGAAATCATTGTTATTTTCAAACTGGTGCTCACAGGAGAGATGGAATCTCCATTTACGTAATGAGCACCAGTTTTGTTTATGCTTTCCAAAATTTATAGCATGCACTTGCACGTGTGTTCCTGAGTGTTGCTAAGGGATACGACCACCCCTAAAGGCTTTGAAATTTTTCGGCCTAATTGAATTTGTTTACGCGCAGTGACCTACCTAAAGAGGAGGAGATGAAAATATCTTGGGTTTAACTGTAATGTACAATCCCAACGTACGTACGCAGAAATATTCACAAATGAAAAACCATTTCTCTTACGAAATATGAAAATATTAACATATGTGACATATTTTTCCCTACAGGGTGCCGTTTCAAAAGCTGTGAACATTTCTTGGACGAGTGATTTTGATGGGAACAGTCCCATTTTAAAATTCATCATTCAAAAACGAACTGTCACACCAGATGCTGGGATGCAGGTTGAATTTGTTCCAGCTGGGTGGGAAACTTTACTAGCAAATATTTCAGCTGTAATGCGACATGTGACAGTTGAAGGTTTAAAACCGGCTGCTTCTTATCAATTTCGTGTGAGCGCTGTAAATGCTGTTGGGGAAGGGGAGGCATCAAGACCTTCAGGTGTTGTCACTTTACCACAAGAAGGTTAGTCGGAAATCAGATTAATCCTACAAAAATTTGTGAAAATAGTATGACGTATTGCCATTTCGGAAAGGAGGGAGTAATTTTGTGTATTATTTTAACAACCAAAATTAAATTAGAGTTATTCTGATTTTAATAGCTCCTTCTGGTCCTCCGACTGGGTTGGTCGGCTCTGCCCGTTCACCCTCACAAATTATAATCCAGTGGCATCCACCGTCAGATGAGCATAGAAATGGACAAATTCTTGGATACACAATTAGATACAGGTTGCACGGGTACGGAGATTCTCCATGGAATTATCGAAATATCACCAATGAGGTAAATATTACAAAAATGCTTCTGGAGCTAATCCAATCTTAATACTACTGTTTACTAAAAATGACATTCATTCTTCTATCTCTTGTCTTTTGCTTCTCGATCCTACTTGCTGATTTTCTGAAGAAAGTAAGATCCGTTCTTTATTTAAGGCACATCGTAGTTTGATACGAAAATACTTGTATTTCAAGGAAATGAACTTGTATTGTTAAAACAAACGCATTTTATTTTGAGTCGTATTCTTTTGAGTGGTACACCGTACACCTGTCGAATCTAACGTTACTAATAATAATTCTCCAGTTTAAATATTTTTATTTTGTGACACCCAATCTTTTAATCTAAATCAATTTCTTTTAGGCACAACGAAACTATTTAATTCAAGATTTGATCACATGGAAAGACTATGAAATACAAATCTCCGCCTTCAATAACAAAGGAATTGGAGTTTACAGCGCAGGAATAAAAATTAAAACTCGTGAAGGCGTCCCGGTAAGTTTCCTTAAATAATAGAGTCAGCTCACACAACAGGTTGGATCAAGTCAGCTGTTACATTTGGGTCAAGTGATTCGGTCAACGTATCAATTGACTCTGCCCTAGTTTCATTAAGCTCGATAATGATTTGATTGATTCATTTTTTTAACAGAATGCTGCACCCACAAGTGTCCGTGCCGAACCTTTGAATTCCACATGTGTTCAAGTTTGGTGGAATCCTCCAGATCCACAACAAATCAATGGGATTAATCAGGGTTATAAAATCCAAGCTTGGAATTCAACTAACCCTAATGACCCTAATGATCTTAGAATCACTGTTTCCGTCCCACCGAGCTTATTTGACCCGTTAGCTATTCAGACAGGTGTAATTTGTGAATTGGGTAAATTCGAAGAATACAACATTACCGTACTTTGTTTCACAAATCCTGGAGATGGAAAGAAAAGCACACCAGTTTTAATCAAAACATTAGAGGATGTCCCTGATGAAGTTAGTACGCTTCATTTTGAAGAAATCAGTGATAGATCTGTCCGTGTTGTTTGGACGAAACCGGGGAAAGCAAATGGAATTTTAACAGGATATTTACTCCGATATGGTGTCAAGGATTTACCATCCAGTTTTATTAATATGAATTTAACGAATACGACAAGTGTAAAAGTGACACAATTGAAAGCAAGCACTTATTACTCATTTGAAGTCTGTGGATACACGGCCAAAGGAAGAGGTGTTTGTAAAACTGCAAGTATTAAATCAGGAGTTGAACCTGTTCTCCCAAGACCTCCTTACAATTTGGCAGTTTCAAATATTCAACCATTTTCTGTCGTCCTACAATTCACACCAGGTTTTGATGGGAATTCATCAATTACAAAATGGTCTGTTCAAGCCAAAACTAATAGGAACATGACTTGGCATACAATATTTGACTATTGTGAAGAACCTGAGAGTTCATCAACACTTTCTACTACTGAAAATGCAAATGCACCAAGTATCCCAAAATTGGCAAATATGGAGTCAATAGTTGTTCAGAATCTAACACCATTTGTTCAGTATCGTCTTCGTCTAATTGCACATAATGTGGTCGGTCCTTCTAGTCCTTCCGAGACAACACATTCATTCCAGTCCTTGCAGGCACCACCGGCACATCCACCCAGGAATGTCACTGTCAGAGCAATGTCAGCCACTCAACTCAAAGTTCGATGGATAGTAAGTTTCCAATTTTTTTTAGTAGTATCATAACTTTTACAAAATGTTAACCATGAATTCGACTTCTCAGCCTTTACAACACACCGAATGGTATGGAAATCCGAAGGGGTACAATATATCATATCGCCCCGCTGGTTCTCAAGCTGTATTTGCATCTGAAACAATTACAAATCCAACTGGAAATGCATTCGTCCTGTCTAATTTGGAAGAATTTACACCGTACGAAATCATCATGTTTGCCGTGAATGACGCTGGTGCATCTGATGGGTCGAAACCTCGGATTGAACGAACACGTGAAGCTGGTAATTTTTTTGTTACAAATCTGGCTGTTTAGTAGTACATCACCTTGCTCTTGGGAATTAGGGAGTTTGTCGCCCACTGTCCCCAAAATCTAGTCGCCCGAGACAAATCTCACTATTGTTTCTATGATGTCCACATTTTTAAACATTTCATTGATATGAATTGTAGTACCCGGAGCTGGACCTCAGATTATAGATGCAAATGCGACTTCATCGACAACAATCGTTGTTCGATGGCAGCCAGTACCTGAGCCAGAGTGCAATGGAATTATTGAAGGGTTCAAAGTTTATTATGGAGCCAAAAATGTTCCTTTTCAATACAAAGATATTCCGTCCAATACAACATTTACGACAACTTTGACACAACTCAAGAAGTTCACTCAATATCATATTCAAGTTTTGGCATATACACGGGTTGGAGACGGGGCCTTATGTGATCCTCCAATTTTGGTCCAAACTTGGGATGATGGTAAGATTCTTTATTTCGCCCGTTCTCTTCTTTATCTTCGTTTTATTTATCTACTTTGGTTTATTTACAATTAATACTGCTTGGAATCAGAGTTACTAAAACTGTCAATTGCTCTCTCGCGAATAATATTTTACTCCGACACGTATTCCATAAAAGTAACCGTACACTGAAAACATTTTAGGTCTTCACCGTTTTCTTAATTCCTTCTACGTTGTATAAAATGTGTATAGGTTTCAGTTGTCCAAAGTATGTATCTCACGCTAATTTTCTATTAATTCTAGTTCCGGGTGCCCCGAGCAAAGTGAGTTTTCCAGAGGTATCGACCACAACGGCAAGAATGATTTGGGATTCTCCGTCTGATCCAAATGGAGTCATACTTGCCTATAAAATTAGTTACGGCTTGGACGGGTTTACCAGTGCAACATATTCTGGAGAATTCTCACCCGAAACTAGAACTTTCCGGTTGGTGGACAATATAGAATTGAAATAAAATATAAAAAGAAAATCAAATAATTTTGTCTATTCTTATTCAGAGCCATTGACATGGATCGTGAGAAATATTACTGGTTCTCTATCACTGCAAAAACGAGACTTGGTTGGGGTGAAACCGCAAAGTTAATTGTGTACACCACGAATAATCGAGAGTTACCCCAACCCCCCAGCGCTCCAAGAATTTCACCCTCTCAAGTTCAATCTCATCAAATTACTTTTCTTTGGACACCTGGCCGGGATGGTTTTGCGCCCATTAGGTAAAACTCCACAAATACATAGTAAAATAATTCTTTCCAAAATGTACTTGAATAATTTGAACAAATTTTTTTGTCTCAACAGATATTATACAGTTGAATACGCGGAATCCGACTCACATTGGCAGCGTGTAAATGAAAGAGTGACACCGTCCGGAATATCCTACACTGCTAAAAATCTCAAACCATTCACACCTTATAAGTTTAGGATTCAAGCGACTAATGATATCGGTCCGAGTGGATTTTCACAAGAATCAAATGTAACCTGGACTTTACCAGATGGTATGTTAAAAAATTAAACTATAATGGCAGAGATAATTTGGAATGATAATTTTTTACTCATTTTTAAATAACTAGTTCCAACTGGGCCAATCGGAGATATTCAAGTTGTTCCAATAACACCGACAAGTGTTCGAGTGAGTTGGAAACCTCTGGTTGTGAGTAAATGGAATGGAGATGCACAGACAGGAGGTTATCGTGTTGAATATCGTCAAGTGGTTGATTATCCAGTAGCATCCCCACAATCCACACCCAAGGAAGAAGTTAAAGGGACACAATCATTTAACCTCGTCCTAACAGATTTGACAAAGGATAAAAATTATGAAATTTCTGTCACTCCATTCAATTCACGAGGGGAAGGTATTCCATCCAGACCTGTAACTGTTTATGTCGGAGAAGCAGTTCCTACGGGAGAACCGAAGCAAGTCGTAGTTACTTCAGTATCATCCACTGAAGTTCAAATAGAATGGAAACCACCTTCATTAAGTCAACAGAACGGGGATTTATTGGGATACAAGGTATATTTGCTCATTTTGTTTTAAAAAAGGACATCCAAAAAGATTTTCAGGTGTGTAACAATAGTAATCTTTTCTTCTACCTTGCTTATTTAGATTTTTTACCAACTTGACGGTTCAGAAGGTTTAGAAGAAGAACTGGAAGTAGTTCCTGCCTGGTGTACACAGCATTCTTTATTTTTCCTTGAAATGTACTCCTGGTATTCCATTAGAATGGCAGCATTCAATCCTGCGGGTGATGGACCCTTCACTGCCCCTGTGAAAGTCCAAACATTTCAAGGCCAACCTGGTCCAGTTGCAAACATTTCATTCCAAGACATAACAATGACGAGTCTAAAATTAGCTTGGGAAAAACCAAATAAACCCAATGGTGAAATTGCTCATTATCTTGTAACTTATGAGACAGCCATTGGTGGAAATCAAAGTGGTGAAGATCAAATCATTTCGAAACAAGTCAGACAAAAAGTATTTTGTTGTACATTCCTTGTTGAGGATTTGGAGGAAGAGACGAGTTACAGTTTTTCAGTCAGAGCAAAGAATGTTGCACTGAATGAAGTTGGGCCATTAGTGTGGAGGAATGTGAGTACTGGACCACAAGTAGGATCACCAAAAAGTCCGAAGGATCTAAGTCTTCTCAAAATGTATGCTTCTGTCCAATTCAAATGGTCAAATGATGAAAAATCAAAAATATCCGGATATTATATTCAGGCCAAACGTAAAGGTGAGTTTAAATTATTATTTACGAAATAACATGTTGGGTAGTTTGACCACTAAAAATGTCTGCACAAAATTGTCGTCGTCAAAAAAGAACGTATCACCAACCCGCAGTATAAAACATACGGTAACAGTAAAAACTGTCGGAGTGAATTCTCTACTAGTTTTCAATTTCTATGTCGTATGTGGCTTCGAGTAATTCGAATTAGAAGAGTGAAGATATGAAATTTTGAGTACATCATATTACAAATTCGTGATATTACATAATGTTTTTTATCCGGAAATCTTTTGTACCCCAGGCTGCCAGGGGAAGGTATTTTGATAGGCCAAATTTTACGACACTTTTACAGTTTTGTGTATGGCGCATTTAAAACATTGTAAATATTATTTTAAAGTCCAATTGATTCTTTACAGTGACTCAAGAGTGGCAAATGTGTAAGTGAATGATTCAATACAAATACAAATTCACGTCATTGCTATTGTTTTTGTTAAATGGTGGGCAATGCAATGGTTTGGTTTTGGTTGATTGAACTCACATTTTGCTTAAATTATTTTAAGCACGGGGCTTTAATGTTCGTTTATGCACTAACAGCTATTTAAATTGACATTTGCGACAAACAAAAGTAATAAAGACAGAATTTATATTTAATAATTTCTAATTTTTTATAATTTTTAAGGTCAGCTTTTTGGAATAATGTAGAGAAATGTAAGCTTATTCGTTGGATATGATTTCTAAATTTGTGTTTTGTTGAGTCGAGGAAAATATTATTTGTTCGTCTTTTTTTTGAGTTGCAAATGCATGGAGTTTGTTGGTCGTCTGGCTGAACGTGTAGTAATTTGCCGGTCTAATTAATCCTGAATGAATTTATGTCACATTGAAGGTTAAAATTGATTATTTTTGAATTTAGATGAAAGCCGATGGCAAACAGTTCATAAAACCGAGAGTGGTCCTGTGTGTGAATTCACCTTATCCTACCAAAATCTTTTACCATCCACTGCGTACACATTTAGACTGATTGCCTACAATGTGTACGGAATCAGCTACCCCACAACTTCTGACGAAACAGTAAGAATACTAATTTTCAGTTTCATAATCGAACTCTATTCAAATTGTCTAAATTTTGATTAACACTATTTCAGGTTTTTACACCATCTAAAATGTACCTGGAGTATGGGTACTTACAACAAAGTCCATTTTATAGACAAACATGGTTCCTGGTTGTGATTGCATCCGCTTCAGTTATTCTCATCATTGCCCTCGTCGCTTATCTCTGTGTCAAGACTAAGTCATACAAATATAAACGTGAGACATTTTTTGGCATTTTAAAAACTGTAATTTTAAAATAAAACTCTGGGATGTTATCTAATTCTGACATTTGTTTTCTAAAATTTTGTAGACGATTCGGAGAGAAGTCTAGCAGAGACGAATAGTATAGAAGAAGGTGTCCTGTATGGATCCTCTGTAGAATTACGTCAATCTCAAAAGAAGATCTCAACTTTGAAAAGGAAAGCGGCCGCAGCTGCTAAACCACCCCCACGCCCAACCCCAGGATCAGTGACTTATACAGATGATGAGTCTGATAAGGCTTATGATCATAATCCAGATGAGAGTAGTTTGACTGAAAAACCATCCGAAATTAGTTCGACGGACTCACAAGTAAGTTTAAGTCCCAAAATATCTCCTAAATCTGTTGGGAGTAAATGCTCTAATCGTCTATCTTCCTCTCGCAAAAATCGGGTTGCACCGGAACCAGAACCAACAAGGTCGATGACCTGACTTTGACATTATAGCGTAACTGTTGAGATTAGAATCTTCTTTCATAGTACGAGTTGAAATTTTGAGAGAATTACACTTAAGCCTGAATTCATATACGATTTGTCAGACCGCCAACTGCAAGAAAAATAATAATGTGACTTGGAATACAATGCAATTTGTAGTTCGATGTCACCTTTGACTGTCTCTTTGCTAGAGTGAAATTGTTAGAAAATCATGGGACTATCTATTCTTGCTACTCGTAATATATTTCAAACTTTGCTACTATTTGTACCTGATCGTAGTGATTGCACAAAAAGTGAGACAACCAAAAGAAGTTGTGATTTGTTACATGTAATTTCAAATTAGTCTGTCCATTGAAATGTCTATTATTCTTTGCCTCGACCTGTACTGAACTATTTTTTTTATAATATGTCTTACTAATGTACTTGGTGATTTGGTTTCTGTGTCGTTTTTCATGCCTATGTGCTATGACTCCTTGTACTCCTTCGTCGAAGTTTCTGCTTTATTAGGTAAAATAATTTCAAGAGTTCTCATATGATAAGCCACAATATTATTATCGTATAATCTATTTACTTCCTCGCTTACTAACTTGCATCAACGGGGCAAGTTTTGCTTGAAATCTTGTCTGCTTTAACACATGACTTTTCATATTTGATGAGTGATTGAATATGCAAAAATTGTATAAACATTTCTACCAGTCCGAAATTCCGACAACATTCCGGAATCGGTACCAAATAAAGTTGACCGAAAATCGTCCGGCTAGTTTCGCTGGAAGTTTTAGCAAGTTGAAATTAACGGTGGAATAAAATATTGATTCATAAACTAGACCTAATATTAAAATTATTTTTACAGGGGAGTGAGACAGAAGTGGAAGATGAACCTGATGGTTCAGTTGGTCCACATTCCTTCGTCAATCACTATGCAAATGTCAATGACACACTCAAACAATCCTGGCAAAAGCAAAAGCCAGTGAGGACGGGGCCGGTTAATTATTCGAGTTACACGGATTCCGAACCAGAAGCCTCCGCAAGTTTACAAGGAGGTCAAGGTCGGATAGTTCTAAATAATATGGCAAGGTCAAGGGCTCCACTCCCTGGATTTACTTCATTCATCTAGTTTAATTTTTACTCCGGTACAACATAGTACATTTGTACATTCACTACAGTGCCTATTCTTACTAAATGTATTCATAAGAAAAGTATATTACCTGGAATCCCTTAGGGTCAATTCCGGTAAAGTTTTTTCCTTGACATTATTTTGACAATTTTTGCTATTAATGTAAAGCTGGGGTATCGCTGACCTCATTTTTGTACTTAATTCTGTCAACACTTCAATGTGTAAAGCCATGAGACCGTGAGTCCTCAAAAAGACTGTGATATTAGGTTATGACTATGACATGACTACTTTTTTGTATGTAGTTTCATCGTACTGAAAAATGGATACATTTTTAGGTGTGATTAGTGTGTTTTCTATCAAATGACTAGATGTATAGCGTTTACTCTATTTGTTGCAATATTGTTGTATAAGTTTTCAGCAATAGATTTTTTGTTGTGTTTATACGCGTGTAAGTGTTTAAGATTTATTAAGCAATTAATAATTTGTCTTTCATTGTTTTATTATTATTTAATTATTGTAATTTCTTTCTTATGAGACCGAATGCAATAAGTGGTTCATAATTACACTGCCATTGCCAATCAAATATCTTCCATCCAGCCATTTTTCTTTATTGAATATTTTGACATTTTGTGAAATATTATATGTAGTAGCAGAATTAGTATTAGGTAATTTATTAAATTCGCTCTTACCTATGAATTTGAGCGAATATCAATTTCAAAATGAGTTCTCAGTTCCTGCGTTACAACCCAGTATCTAATTATATGACTTTATTTACGAAAAAAATAAAAATATGAATTCAATATTTTGTGTTTTTGCATTTTTTTAATATCTTGAAGTGGTTGATGATTTATCCTCCGTTAAACTCTAAACGCTAAATGACTAAACTCTGACGGCAAAAAGTTGCTGTTAAGTACCGATCTCTAACTGCGTCAGTAGTATGCAACCTACAGACAGGAAAATTGACACGAGACATCATCATCTTTTTGCAAGATGATTCAGATGAGTAATGAAAACGTGTAGGTGTTGAACATTTTGTGGTAACTTCTACAACCACAAATGAGACAAATGCAAGGAAAGTTGCAAATATACATTGAAGTGGTAAATGGTACACTATGCTATTGTACGTAGTCAGTACCCGGCATAATATTGTTTATATTATTCAGTTTTTGTAGAGAGTAACAATAAAATGTTAAATATTGAAAAATATATATAAGCTAATTAAAAATACTCAGGTACTAAATTTTATTTGTATTTTTGCTTGTGTAGATCAGGCAAAGCGAATAAGGCAACAATTACAGAGAAAAGTGAGTCTTAATGTTAACATCTAGGACAGTATTCGTACATAATGGGACTGACATACAAATCCAATCGATCATCATACATTTTCCAACTCATCTGACGAACTTGGCCTGGTGTTTGAATCTAGAGTTTTGATTTTTCTTTACTTAATACTTTCATATTCTGATTCAAGGCATTGAAATTTACGAATGATTAAATGTATTAATTGTCTATGTCTACATTTGCTTTGTAGCGTAATTAGAGTTCTGAATTTGCTCAAAAATCACAACTAGAGCGGCATGCTAATTCTTGGGCACTATCAAAGTCTAGTAGCTAAACCAGATAGAACTATAAATATTTGAAACATTTTAAATAATTAAAAGATTTAAAGGAGTTCCACCGTCCCATCTTAATTTTCTTCAGTCCAATGTACTGAGTATTCTGGCATCTCTTTTCTACAATTCTTTCCTCAACTCCATAAAAATATCGTTGAAGATTTGTTAAGCGTAGTGAGTATAATCAAATGCTTATATTACGGTAATACAACAAGGTAACCACATTTCTTGTCAAACCCGGTTGGTCTCAAGAAAAGGTATTACTCGTTTCCGTATTATACATACATATATATTGAGTCTGAGCATCAAGTGTTCCTTGTGAGTATGAGAAATCTTTACAGGCAATTGGTCAAAGTTACAAGAAAGACAATAAATTGTGAAGTGAGGACGATTAGATGAGGCCGAACTCGGTGTACACCTAGTAATGTATAGTTAAGCAGAAATTATTTAAATGTAAATAATTTTTTTCTTATTTAACGTTTCCACGATTTGGTCTAGGAGACTGTCCAGGAGACGGTCTCGGAGATGGTCGAGGAGAACGCCCCAGTCCTGGAGAAGGTCCAGGTCCAATGTCCAGGTTTTTGGGTCTTAATTCAAGTGAAAGTGAACCACCTCGCTGGGTTCCAATTACAATTGGAATTTCGACTCGAACATTTCCTGGTCCACTGCTCGTGTTCACATCAACCTAATATCCAAAAATAATTACATTAGTGGTCTGTCACTGGTTATAATTTACCAGATTCCTTGAATTTTTTGAGTATGACAATAATGTGGTTGCTGAAATATTTCTGAAGAGACAAAAGAAAGACTAACCTTGACCAGGTACAGAATTTCAATGATTGTTCTTTGTTGAGTTGGGGTCTGCCTGGATGGAATTCTTAAGCCACTTGTCCATGATGCGCCAAAATTTTCTTTTTTCTCCACCGACCCAATAACACTTGAAGTTGACTTCAAAATTCTGCTCAAATTCCCTGCTTTGTAATTAATTTTTTGGACAAGTGAAGCCGACATACTTGCAATGTCCAGTTCATCTGGATTACTCAATTCAACTTGAAATTGTATTTCTTCTCCAGGTAAATATCCACTCTGAGGTAATGAGATTTTGAGTGGAGTTTTTCCTTTGGCTGTGGATGAAACAGGTGCAAGTGTGGATTCGCTTAATGGGAGGAGACCCGTAATCGTAATTCCTTTCTCTGCTTTCTTCACAAATCTTTCTGGAGGTACTTGCATGTAAACCACTATTTGGTAGTGGATTAATCCCATGGCGCTTTTAAAATTTGCTGGCAAAGGTTCCAAAGGAATTGTAAGGCTGAAGGGGTGTTTCTGAGGCGGTTGACCTCCAGCAAGCCGGTACCTCTGAGGCACTCCACCGGACACTTGAAAACAATTACCAAATTAATGTTAATTTTTACTGAGCGCATTAAGACCGACATATACTAACGAGCGTATTCCATATGCATACGCCATATCCGATATGCATTTTGTGTGAAAGAATCCGTAGAATTATGACCGTGCAAATATGAGCGACGCGACGAATTTTCAAAATGGAGACAGAACACGTTAATTGCTAGTTTTGGGTACCATGAAAGTGATCTACGGTTATTTCAGTGAGTCGAATCAATCACACAGAGAATATTGTTGCTTAATGACCGCACTCTTTTATTTCTGGCATGGACAGTATTCCATGTGGCCAACTGAGACATGCTCTAATCAGAGTTTAATCAAATCTCACCCAAATCATAAGATCCATATGAACCGATACATCGTCATCGGGTATCACATTTCTTTTGAGAATCGTGATTAAAATTGATAACTTCGCAGGATTTTAAACTCACCTTTTCCACCGTAAGCATATTCAGAAATGTTGACAAATGTGTCTGCCTTGTTTTGCACGGATTCTCCCTCCTTAAATTTTGTAAGAGCTGTTCCTTCGAGGGCGACTTTGAAACCTGCATGTAATAAATAGATGTAAAGAAGGGACGGGGGTCCATGTATGTAAACTAATTCCTAACAAAGATACTACTGTCAGAAATTACCAAGTAAGACCAAATCCTTCTGATGACTGACTGTAAGCGTCCCTTCAACTTTTTCCCCGGGGTAGTATTCGTACTTATCCGGTTGTTTGAGTACAATTGAACAATTGACCGGAACATCTGCAGCGTGACACAATTTGAGAAGCATTTTAATTTTTCAGGGGATAAAATGATATATATGAATAATGTTTGAACTTTGAACAGTAAAAATCGTAGACAGTAATTCCTGTGGTGCAGAAATCAATTCCCACTGCAGAATTTTCGGTAATTGAACTAATTGCACGGTTGGCCGGAGTGCACACCCTGCAATTACACCGCACTCTGCATGAGCGCAACGGGTAGCCAAGTACGAGTACACAGTCAGAACTTTCTCAGTTTTAATCTTACATGAGTATGGAATGCTTTGGATTTAGTTCTTTCGGTCAACCCTTTATCGATCCAAAATTTGCGGACTCCTTTTGACAAAAAAAAAGGATCAATATTTTGGCACAGTTTTACACATGTACGCCCCATTCAGTTTTAATGGAAAGTTATGGAGCGATGAATTACACATTAAAAGCACTACTGGGTCGGGTTACTTTCTCCTGTCACCGCCTCGTCGGTGTTGAGTAAGCGTAACGTGCATAACTTTTGCTCAACGCCCAAAACACAAAACTTAAAATGGAAAATTTTAATGCTACTGTAGCTCTTTGAACGAATTTTGAGTTTTAGAAAAATTCTGGTTAATTTAGAAAATTCAGCTTTATTTTTCTAATCATGTTTATCCAATTTGCGTACCCCATAAATTGCATTCAAACATACACTGGAATTGGAACTAATTCATTGCTGGCATTTACACAAGCAACAGCTTAACTACTAGTCTGTCCGAAACTTAATAATAGATTTCTTTGCTGATTCTTTTGTATGCCGACAAGGTAGACTCTGAGTGTGAGTTACATTTTTCAGATCGTTTAGTTTTTGTTGCCAACCTGTTACGCTCCGGAAATATTACGCGAGTAGAAATGATTGGATAATCAATATTGTGAACTTCCGTGTGTGCTTATCAGAACTCATTCATATCCTGGTTTGAATTGAGTTAATTATGCTCTCTACCATATAATGAGCTCTATTTTTCTATAAAGGAATATGTAATTTGCTTGGAGATAATTTTGTTTCTACCATTAATTGGTCAAAGTAATTACATGTTAGCGAATTTCACCCAATGATTACATGACATACGATACCGATAAGAAACCGACTGACTATAGAAGTGTGTACATACGATACTTCAATATTTTGTTTATAGATTTACGAAGACGAAAAATATAAAACAGAATTAGAATTCTTATTTACTGTGTATGAAGGCATTTTTAAAAAATGTATTATTAGTACCCTAATTTCTGGCACAAACATTCAGTGTCGAAAAAAATGTGATTCGATTCAAGGCTGACGCATAAGGTTCCTACTGAGCTAATATGTCAAATGTCAACTCTTGTAAAAATGTCAAGTTGTCAATTATTCTCCAAACTGAATTCAGCTGTTCGCCAGGCGTAAACAATTAAGAGAAAGCATAAAAACTGTACTGAATTTTCAGATTCCCTTCCTCACGAGTTCTTCTAAAAAGCATTGTAGGGTAGAAATCATCAGGCTGTTTAACTTTTCTGCAATCTGAAAAAATTCGTAACTAGAAAATCGCAAGTCGAATTGCCTTTAGTTTTTTTTTTACTGAAACTCTATCTAGTTAACAATATTGTTCAATCTAAACCAAAGAAACACAGTGACAAAAGCCCAAAAGACTTCATTTTCCATTTTAAAATGACATTATTTTATTTCTGTAATATTTTATGGATACCAAACTTTTAGTTATCAAGTTGTGTGTTATGCGTAGAAATAATTAATGTAAGCGCAATCGATATCGGTAGATACATTCGCTCAATAATGCAACATAGAAATAATATCGCTTACTAAACATGGTTTAAATTGCAACAGTCATCATATAGATTGAAATAGTTAATCTTCGTATTTCTCTTATAGTGTTTTTGACTTTCATAAAGGCAGTGGATAATGTGCACGAGTTGAATTAATATTGAAAAAATAATAATGACATGGCCCATGTTCGTCATTCACAAACCACTAGCTTCCTTCATTGGTAATTGTCCAGTGCATTAGACTGAGAATTGTACAGTTTTGGTTAGTCTGGCATTAATATAGCAATCCTCCTCTTCGTAAAATTGGCTTCTGCGTAATCTATCGTAGAAAACAGTATTAATTAAATTCAAATTCAACCAAAACACAATCGACGATTACGATTAGAATATAAAATACTCGAATCGAGAAATAATATTTACCTAGTTAGTCCTTCTTATGTTCATCCAATGCAATGCACATGATGACCAAGAGTGAAATGTCAACTCTAGGTACAATTTCCAGCATATAATCTTGTTTTCCAAGCATTAAGGTCCTTCCAGTTGTTGGCCTATAAACTCTTCCAATTGGAACTCCACCCTCCTTTGGTTCCCCCAAATAAATCGTACAATGTTTACTGCGCCAATCTCCTTTAAGTACAACAAGCCTGTGTCTTCCGGTTATGACGTCTTGAAATTCTGCCGATATTTTGGCTTTAAAAAAATTTAGTTTAGTATGGAATTTACAGATTTTTCTTTCTGAATTTCCTCCCGCATACAAAGTGAATTTGTCCGTGAGTGACATGAGTGCTTCCTTCATGTTTAATACTGGACGCCCTGTATTATCCAATAATGTCTTCTTCTCACGAATACTAAAGGCTGACCCTTGACATTGGAAATACACGGCACCCTTGTAAGGGTCACTAATTTTAAAGTCATCTCCAGAGAATGAAAAGAATTTTTCACGAATTTTTAAATGAACGGGGTGTGGGATACAAAAACGTGGTTCTACGGCACAAATCCAATACGCACCCACGAGTGACTGCCGCATGTGAGTTTCATGTCCAGCCATTTAAGTGAATAAAGAATATTTTCTAATTAAATATCAAAATTTTGTAAATTAACAATTGAGTATTATTATGTCTCTTGTGAGAGGTGATAAAGGTGACTAGCGGACTTTGCAAATTTTTTTGCTCTTAATAGAAAGGGACAGATATTGGGGAAACTGACTTTCACTTTCACCTTCCCATTTAATCGACCCGACTTGCAACACCGTATTTGAAAGATCGGGGAAAGTTAACGCGAACTTTCCCTTAAAACTGACATTTTTGTGGAAACTACTTTCCCTTTCCTGGTTGCGCGTGGCGTACCGTGCTTCCCTGCAAAAGTGCATTTGCACATCGTTCAGATCAGATTCTTCAAACAAGGTGAACAAAATCTCATCACAAAGTTCAAATTATTTTGTTGAAATAAACGAGGTCATGTCATCCACCGTTATTGGATTTCACCCAATGATTACATGCCATACGAAATACGATATACGAAACGAACTGACTACAGAACTGTAAAGAATGCTAACTTCAGAACTCCAGATGTAGTTTTAAGAAGATGAAAAATATAAAACAGAACTAAGAATTCTTATTTGCTGTGTATGAAGGCATTTTTAAAAAATGTATTAATAGTACCCTAATTTCTGGCACAAAATTTCGGTGTCATAAAAAATGTGATTCGATTCTAGGCCGACGTGTGAGGTTCATGTTGTGCTCTAAAAATGAACTACAGCCAATATGTCAAATGTCAACTCTTGTAAAATTGTCAAGTTGTCAATTATTCTCCTCCAAACTGAATACAGCTGTTCGCCATGTGCAAACAATCAGGAGAAATCATAAAACTACACTAAACGCTTAGATATCATTTCTACATATTCTTTTCTTCTGGCTGGTCTGAATAAAACGGGCATTAGGGTCTGAAAGAAATAATCATCAGCATGATTAACTTTTTAGCACTCTGAAAAAATTCATAACTAGCAAGTCTCAAATCGAACTGTTTCTTGGTGTTACCATTTTACTTTATCTAGTTGACAATGTTGTGTTCCCAATAATGCAACAGAAATAATATCGCATACGACACATGGTTTAAAATGCGACAAGCCTCATAAAACATTAGATTGAAATAGTTTATTTTCTGATTTTTCTTATAAAGTATTTAAGTTTCATAAAGCCAGTGGTTAATGTGCGCGAGTAAAATTAATATTACAAAAATAATGACATGGTCCATGTTCGTCATGTACAAACCACTACTACCTTCCTTCATAGGTAATTGTCCAGTAATGAGTTCGTCAGACTGAGAATTGTACAGTTTCGATTATTTTGGTAATAATATGGCAATCCTCCTTTTTGTGAAACTGGGTTCTGTTTAATCTAAGGTCGAAAAAACAGTATCAATTAGATTCAACAATATTACATTTCAAAAATATGGCGACGATATGTACCCTAATGGGATTTATTTGGTAAAAATTGGCAAGCTAAGTTGAGGTAATATTTACCTAGTTGTCCTTCTTATGTTCATCCAATGCAATGCACATGATGACCAAGAGTGAAATGTCAACTCCAGGTGCTATTTCCAGCATGTAATCCTGTTTTCCAAGCATTAAGGTCCTTCCAGTTGTTGGCCGATAAACTCTTCCGATTGGAACTCCACCACCCTTTGGTTCCCCCAAATAAATTGTACATTGTTTACTGAGCCAATCGCCTTTAAGTACGACAAGTCTTGGTCTTCCAGTTGTGACGTCTTGAAATTCTGCCGATATTTTGGCTTTCAAAAAATTTAGCTGAGTATGGAATTTGCAAATTTTTCTTTCTGAGTTTCCACCGGCATACAAAGTGAATTTATCCGTGAATGACATGAGTGCTTCCTTCATGTTTAATACTGGCCGTCCTGTATTGTCCAATAATGTTTTTTTCTCACGCATACTAAAGGCTGACCCTTGACATTGAAAATACACAACACCCGTGTGTGGGTCACTGATTTTAAAGTCATCACCAGAGAATGAAAAATATTTTTCACGAATTCTTAAATGAACAGGGTGTGGGAGACAAAACCGTGGTTCGACTGCACAAATTGCTTCACTCAAAGCTACGAGTGGCTGCTCCATATGAGATTCACTTCCACCCATTTTTGTGAATAAAGATTGTGATTTTCTAATTAAATATCAAAATTTTGTAAATTAGCAATTGAGTATTTTGTGTTTCTTGTGAGAGCTGATAAAGGAAACTAAATATACTTTGCAAAAATTTTTGCTGTTAATACTAAAACTTCCTACTCCCACATACAGTACATCGTGTTCGTCTTGGCCTTGGTTGTAGAAATTTGATACGTGCGAATAGCAATAAATGCAAGGGGTTTATAAGTGCAAAAAGTACAAGTAATTTTCGCATAAACATTATAAGAATGTTCTACTCAGAATCATGTTCATTATCAATGCCTTCTTTGCATCAGAGTCAGAGTCATGGGTTAGTTGATTCATTCACACACGTATTAATGCATATGGTTCAATATAACTTAACTTCTGAGATGCTTGTGAACACGACGGGGTATTTTACCAGTATGATTCTCAATGATATCAACAATTGGTATTATTACAATATTGAGTGCACATTTGCCGTTTATAGTAATACTACAACAAAATCTGAGAATTTTTTAGAATTGCAAAGAAAATAGTTAAGTCAATCGAATAAACAAGGGGGTTTGTTTTTTTTAAGAAAAAAATAGTGGTCTCACTTTCTACTTGCTTTACAATTTGTTCACAATGAACGGAGTATGAGAATGAGGAACGGAATATATCAATCAATTTCAAGACTTAAAATTCAAAAGTTTGTGAAAAATTGTTGCCTTTCTTTTGACTGACATTATTTTTATGAGACTAATTTTTTTTCTAAATATTTAAAGAATGGAAGGAAGATCTCAACAAGAGTTCGAGGACGAAGGCGAAGTGTCAAAACGGTTTTTAATTCGAATACGAATTCCTTAGCAAGTCACTGAATCCATTAATTACCATGAGCAGAAAAACTGGTAGCCTTCGATGGCCGAATTAGAATTAATTTGATTTTTTGATTTTCTTCCTGTCCAACACATTCCTTTCAATTATGGTTTAATTTATGTTGTCAAATCACACAATCAGATCTTCATTATTTCCTGTTCTCTAAAAAATTCATACGATATTATGTGGGTGTAAGCCTAAGCCTAATTTTAATTCTATAAAAATTATCTCACCACACTCACCAGTACTGGCTCATGGGTAAACGTTCGCACGTTCGAAGGGTTTCTCTGTTCCGAGATAATCTCTGACCGTGACTGGAACGTACAGAACGTACAGTGATATTGAAGAAGTACTACCATTTTTAAATCACCCTGTATCTGAAGTAAAAGTAATATTGTAAAATTAAATAATTCTACAATTTTTAATGATACTGTATTGTGTGGAAATAACTTTGTTCACAGGAAACAGGATATGAAGACACAAAAGGCCAAATGGTCCTAGTGGTTAAATCAAACATTCATTCACTCGTTCATTTGTTCAATCATTAATTGACGCATTCATCTCGTCTTTCCAAACAATCGGATAATGCGAAATATTAGGTGAATAATTGTGTAGGCCCCGTTATAGTTGCTTTTTGCCTTTATCGCAGTAAGAAATCACACTGGAGAACATCCTGATTTTCATAACTTATCGAATGAAACCAAAGCAAAGTACATTGTAAGCTAGTTAGATCGTCAAATATCAAAGTCAACAAATTGAGAATTCGACCTTTGTCTTTTATTTCTCGATATTACTCATTTGCTGTTCATTTTCAGTCGGTAACTTTCCTAATATATTACGCATATTAATATTCTACTTAAAACATTCGAATTCGACACTTTCGAAGAAGTGAAATGAATGCGTGCGATACTAACCATTAAAAATACCCATCATAGCATTTGATTAATCTTCACATTTGTTAATTGAACAAAATATTTACACTTTAGTCCTTCCCACCAGGTCTACCGCCTCGAAAATTCTCCCATTCTCTTTTGAAGTCTCTTTTGAACTTATGCGTTGGACTGCTTGCTTCACATTTTTTTCTTGACTCACTTTTTTTAATTCATCAGCAATTTTATTTTTAAAATCAATAGTTTTCTAGCACAAACTTGCAGTGTCAAAAAATTTGATTGGATTCAAGGCTGACGCGTGAGGTTCCTGCTGTGTTTTTAAAATGACATAATACATTACATACAATCAAAAATGTCAAGTTGTCAATTATTCTCCGTCCGAGCTGAATACAGCTGTTCGCC